>WNGS01125209.1:0-13200 GCA_020271785.1 Procambarus virginalis | reverse complement strand
AATCCCTGGTATTACACACAGACACTATTACCTGTGCACGTATGATGACCAGTACTGGATTTCAACACCTGCAAGAGATTACACCACATGGAACACGATAAACATCTTGAATGAATTACTATAATTCTACCAGAGTGGAATATAAATATTACTTGGACATCCTTCACAGTACTTGGTTAATCTATGTAAACTTTGTTCCCGTGTGTACTCACTAACACACACACATACGGGGACACCTGTCTACACCAGTCTAAATCCGTCTGGACTACATGAATGTCAATAAGGGTGAAAATCTCACACGTTCCCACTTCACCTCACCCTACCGGGTGCTTGGAGACAATAGGACGGAACTCCTGGCCTCGAATTCAGGCTTAAAGATATAATCACCAAAAACACACACAAGGTATTTATTCTCATTTACACAGCCGGCTCACATCCATGCACCCCAGTGTCCCACTCCCTACACAGACCCCCTGCATTATAGGTGGTTGGTCAGCAATACCAGCGATAGGCTAAGCTGGTATAGCCTCGTGTGCTGACGGTCGTACACGGATAGCTCGGCGCATTTTTCGTAACCTCTCACACAACACATGGCTCGGATCGTACACCCCAGACACCGGTAAAGCGATGCGTTCGTACACAAATGGCGCATTCACGTCTAGCTTCAATTTTCACGAATTTCTATGGGAAAACCTGCCTCTGAACACGATATTTCCCCGTTCACTCGACTGCTATAAGGCACTAGCAGGATTTAGAACGTTCGTATGATCACGTATGAGAGTGAGGACCCACTGTAACACCGTAAAGGTGTTTTGTATTTAAAGTATATATATTACAGGAGTCACAGACAACATTTCGAGAGGCACCAGGCTGGCAGCCTCTAGTAATTAATAAACTCTCACCTCTAAGTATTAATGACCACCAAGTGACCAAGGTCAGGTCGCGGGAAGTTGACCTGGTCTCTGCTAATCTAATAATTGCAGGCTGCAAGCCGGGGGGGGGGGGTGACCTTCAAACATGCCGCCAATTTAAGGTGTGGCTTTGTACAGTGCCTGGAGCTATATACTTGTGAGCGGAGTTAGCTAGTTGGTCCCCAATAAAAACCCCGGGTACTGTACACTCGAGAGATAGACAGACAGGAAGAGACAGACAGAAGACAGGAGAACAGCCAGCAGACCAGAACCAAGAGGCTGTCAGCTGGACGGGGCGGACAGTCTCTGTCAACTACAGTCCCCCCCCCCCTCTATCCAGCTATAGGCAGACACTTGGTGAGTTGAACATGAAAGGTGAGGTAGTCGTGTTTACTAGTGCTGTGTGACAATCAGGGGGCAGACGGCTGTAGTGGTCTCGAATTCTGGTGTAGTGACTCACTTGGTACATTAATGATGAACCTTCAGTTCAATTGCTTGAATTCCAATATTTATCATGCTAAATAAATAATTGATTCACTTACTTTTAATTTGACTTAAATTGTGTTCTCGAGTTGTTGGAATTACTGATATATGCAAACTAGACGGTAGAGTACTCTAGAGTTAGCGAGAAGAGAGTCTTGCCTGGAACACTATTCCAGTTAAATCATGCTAATAATGACCTGTTGATACATCTTTGAAAATTTTGTGATACCGACAAGTTCCATTCCTTATCTTATATATAATGGTTTTGAATGGATGGTGGCAGTCTACCTTCTACTTCTACTTTTCTACTTCTACCTATCTACCATTCTACCTCCACCACCACTTCCTATTCATCTCTGTACCCTCTGTCCCACTCTCCCTTTCACCTGACGACACTCCTCCCTCCTCCCACACCCCAAACACTCACTAATTACTTCATTATTCATCTCTTTCCTTTCCTTTCTCTGATTCGTTCGTGGCAGAGAACTGTTCTAGAGTTCTCTTGAGTCGTGTGTAGCTGATCAGGTTACAATGCCTTGTGGTCTTGACACCTAGGTAATCAAATACCTAGGTCACCAGGTGTTGTGGAGCTTTAAAAGAGCTAACTGGGGAGTGGGATAATGGACAAGAGAGAGCTATTTCCCCCACTCCCCCGTTAGAATAGTTAACTAGGGGTGGGATAATGGACTAAAGAGAGCTGTTCCCCACCCCGGTCGACCGGGGTGGGGGACTTGTGATCCTGTGGTCCCGGGGTCGATCCCGGGCGCCGGCGAGAAACAATGGGCAGAGTTTCTTTCACCCTATGCCCCTGTTACCTAGCAGTAAAATAGGGTACCTGGGTGTTAGTCAGCTGTCACGGGCTGCTTCCTGGGGGTGGAGGCCTGGTCGAGGACCGGGCCGCGGGGACACTAAAGCCCCGAAATCATCTCAAGATAACCTCAAGATAACCCCGCATTACACCACGAGCACATTGACCGCTGGTATGCAAATTACCCACGTTCCAGATCTCTACTCACTACACTCCCTATCTTTCTCCCCTTCGAACGGCGACGGCCGTATTGTATTCTGCTGCAGACGACGTCATAGTTGAGGTGGAGAGTGGAGCTTGTAGAGTAGTCAGCCGCCACGACGTCTTCTTTACTCAATTTGGCCGAGCAAAGCAAGCGCCAGGACAAGGTGGCGGCTGGATTCAGAATGATGGCGTCTCGGGGAGCTGAAGCATCTTCCAGGGTTCTCCTCAAAAGAACCAATCAGAGGGAGACACACAGCGGCCTACCCCTCTCAACCAATCAGAGACGAGCTACTAGGCCTGCAGGACGACTCTAAGATGGCCGACCCAAAGTGGCTGGCTGCCGTTATCATGGGAACAAGGCTGGCGGTGTGGCGGCGGGTGGCTACCAGCATCACCACGCTCTCCTCCTTCCCGCCCAAACCTGTCTCCCTCAAACTCTACACAGTAAAAGTTGTTGCTGGCTCTATCTCTTTCTACAAATGCGTCACAACGGCCATTGTGACATATTGAATTGCTGATGACTGGGGCTCTAAATCCAGACCCAAGATGATTCCGGTTCTGGTTACAAACTTAGGTCCGTGCACTTGCCGGTGCACTTGCAAAGTGCACCGGCCGCCACAGGCATATAAAACCAGTGGAAGTTTAGTCTGGTGAAACCATCCCCTCACACTCACTATACCAGGTCTACACCACCAGCATCACGGTTCTCACCATACCTGGTCCACACCACCAGCATCATGGTCCTCACCATACCAGGTCCACACCACCAGCATCATGGTCCTCACCATACCAGGTCTACACCACCAGCATCATGGTCCTCACCATACCAGGTCCACACCACCAGCATCATGGTCCTCACCATACCAGGTCCACACCACCAGCATCATGGTCCTCACCATACCAGGTCCACACCACCAGCATCATGGTCCACACCATACCAGGTCTACACCACCAGCATCATGGTCCTCACCATACCAGGTCTACACCACCAGCATCATGGTCCTCACCATACCAGGTCTACACCACCACCAGCATCATGGTCCTCACCATACCAGGTCCACACCACCACCAGCATCATGGTCCTCACCATACCAGGTCTACACCACCACCAGCATCATGGTCCTCACCATACCAGGTCTACACCACCACCAGCATCATGGTCCTCACCATACCAGGTCTACACCACCAGCATCATGGTCCTCACCATACCAGGTCTACACCACCAGCATCATGGTCCTCACCATACCAGGTCCACACCACCAGCATCACGGTCCTCACCATACCTGGTCCACACCACCAGCATCATGGTCCTCACCATAACAGGTCTACACCACCACCAGCATCATGGTCCTCACCATACCAGGTCCACACCACCAGCATCATGGTCCTCACAATACCTGGTCTACACCACCAGCATCATGGTCCTCACTATACCAGGTCCACACCACCAGCATCATGGTCCTCACCATACCAGGTCCACACCACCACCAGCATCATGGTCCTCACCATACCTGGTCTACACCACCAGCATCATGGTCCTCACCATACCAGGTCCACACCACCAGCATCATGGTCCTCACCATACCAGGTCCACACCACCAGCATCATGGTCCTCACCATACCAGGTCCACACCACCAGCATCATGGTCCTCACCATACCAGGTCCACACCACCACCAGCATCATGGTCCTCACCATACCAGGTCCTCAAGGCACACGCACTAGGGGACACAGTGGAAACTGAGTGCCCAAATGAGCCACAGAGTATTAGAAAGAACTTTTTAGTGTCAGAGTGGTTGACAAATGGAATGCATTAGGAAGCGATGTGGTGGAGGCTGACTCCATACACCGTTTCAAATGTAGATATGATAGAGCCCATTAGGCTCAGGAAACTGTACACCTGTTGATTGACGGTTGAGAGGCGGGACCAAAGAGCCAGAGCTCAACCCCCGCAAGCACAACTAGGTGAGTACAACTAGGTGAGTACACCACCACCAGCATCATGGTCCTCACCATACCAGGTCCACACCACCACCAGCATCATGGCCCTCACCATAACAGGTTCACACACAACAACGTTGTGTGTGAACCTGTTATGGTGAGTTGCTACAACCTCCACTAATGTCACCGAAGGGGTGCGGGAAAGAAATGCTTCAAGTATGGGTCAACAGGCGTATGATCAACCTTTAATCCAAGATTGTCAAAAGTATTTCTTTATATAATTTGGCAAATGCTATCTTTTCTAACATTAGTTTCTCCTTTATATGTTACAAAAATCATTTTTTCATGTTAAAACGTCAAATTCAAGTACATTACAGATATAAATTTTGAATGTTGTTTCATAGCTGTAGGAAACAACCATAACAAATTTAGTTACTCGAAGATATATTAGATTATTATTTGCAGGCGATGAGTCACAATGACGTGGCTGAAGTATGTTGACCAGACCACACACTAGAAGGTGAAGGGACAACAACGTCACAATCGACTTGAGAATGGTCCAGGACAGACCGAAACGTCGTCGTCCCTTCACCTTCTAGTGTGTGGTCTTGTCAACATAGATTATTATTTATTTTGATGTAGATTATTACCTTATATATCACGATTTGTTCCCTTTATATATTAAAACTTTTTTTTATATTCATTTATTAATTTTTATATCAGTTTGCAACATACATAAAAATTAATTATAAATGTTGTGTCTGAGTTGAATGAAAGGTGTACAAAATATTTACTTTGGTGTACAAAGGTGCACAAAACATTTATAAAAAAAATAACTACACTATTTGCTAACTTATATATTTAATAATAATATATAAGCACCAATGGGTGAGTACAACTACATGACTGCAACTAGGGGAGTACAAGTAGGTGAGTAGAACTAGGTTAATAAAACTATATGAGTGTAACAAGGGAGAACAGCTAGGTGAATACAACTATATGACTACAACTAGTCGGAGTACATGTAGGTCAGTACAACTTGAGCACAACTAGGTGAATACAACTACATGACTACAACTAGTCGGAGTACATGTAGGTCAGTACAACTTGAGCACAACTAGGTGAACACAACTACATGACTACAACTAGTCTGAGTACATGTAGGTCAGTACAACTTGAGCACAACTAGGTGAACACAACTACATGACTACAACTAGTCTGAGTACATGTAGGTCAGTACAACTTGAGCACAACTAGGGGAACACATGTAGGTCAGTACAACTTGAGCACAACTAGGTGAACACAACTACATGACTACAACTAGTCGGAGTACATGTTGGTCAGTACAACTTGAGCACAACTAGGTGAACACAACTACATGACTACAACTAGTCGGAGTACATGTAGGTCAGTACAACTTGAGCACAACTAGGTGAACACAACTACATGACTACAACTAGTCGGAGTACATGTAGGTTAGTACAACTTGAGCACAACTAGGTGAACACAACTACATGACTACAACTAGTCGGAGTACATGTAGGTCAGTACAACTTGAGCACAACTAGGTGAACACAACTACATGACTACAACTAGTCGGAGTACATGTTGGTCAGTACAACTTGAGCACAACTAGGTGAACACATGTGGGTGAGTATAAGTACACAAGCTATGGCGGAGTAATTGTAAGTAGGTGAGAACCACTAGAGAAGTAAACGTAGGTGAAAACAACTAGCTTAGTTCAACTAGGTGAGTACTTCAAGTGAAGTGGAGTAGTATTGGTAGGTGAGTACAGTTAGGTGAGTATACAGTTAGGTGAGTACAGTTAGGTGAGTATACAGTTAAATGAGTATACAGTTAGGTGAGTATACAGTTAGGTGAGTATACAGTTAGGTGAGTACAGTTAGGTGAGTATACAGTTAAATGAGTATACAGTTAGGTGAGTACAGTTAGGTGAGTATACAGTTAGGTGAGTACAGTTAGAGTATACAGTTAGGTGAGTACAGTTAGGTGAGTACAGTTAGGTGAGTATACAGTTAGGTGAGTACAGTTAGGTGAGTATACAGTTAGGTGAGTACAGTTAGGTGAGTATACAGTTAGGTGAGTACAGTTAGGTGAGTAGAGCTAGGTGAATACAGCTAATTAAGTTGGTACAATTTGGTGAGTACAATTAGATGAGTACAACCAGGTGAACATATCTGAGTACAGCTAGGTGTGCATGTGTACTCACGTATTTGTACTCACCTATTTGTGCTTGCGGGGGTTGAGCCTGGCTCTTTGGTCTTGCCTCTCAACTGTTGCACAGGTTCCTGAGCCTATTGGGCTCTATCATATCTACACTTGAAACTGTGTATGGAGTCAGCCTCCACCACATCACTGCCTAATGCATTCCATTTGTCTACCAGTCTGACACGAAAAAAAATCTTTCTAACGTCGCTATGGCTCATTTGGGCACACAGTTTCCACCTGTGTCCCCTAGTGCGTGTGCCCCTTGTGTTAAATAGCCTGTCTTTATCTACCCAGTCAATTCATCTGAGAATCTTGTATGTGGTGATCATATCCCCCCTAATTCTTCTGTCTTCTAGCGACGTGAGGTTTAATTCCCGTAGTCTCTCATCGTAGCTCATACCTCTCAGCCCGGGTACTAGTCTGGTGGCAAACCTTTACATTTTTTCAAGTTTAGTTTTATGCTTGACTAGATATGGACTCCATGCTGGGGCTGCAGACTCCAGGATTGGTCTGACATAGGTGGTATACAAAGTTCTGAATGATTCCTTGCACAAGTGTCTAAATGCCGTTCTTATGTTAGCCAACCTGACATATGCTACTGATGTTATCCTCTTGATATGGGCTTCAGGGGACAGGTCTGGCGTGATATGAACCCCAGGTCTTTCTCTCTCTCTCTGACTCTTCAAGAATTTCATCTCCCAAATGATACCTTGTAACTGGCCTCCAGCTCTCTACACCTATCTTCATTACATTACATTTGCTTGGGTTAACCTCTAACAACCATTTGTTCGACCATTCCTTCAGCTTGTCTAGATATTCTTGAAGCCTCAAGCAGTCCTCCTTTGTCTTAAATTAATCCCTCTCATAATTTTGGCATCGTCAGCAAACATTGAGAGGAAAGAGTCCATACTCTCCCGGAGATCATTTACGCATATCAGAAACAGGATAGGGCGGAGTACAACGCCCTGTGGGACTTCGCTGGTGACTTCACGCCAATCTGAGGTCTCACCCCTCACTGTAACTCTTTCTTTCCTATTGCTATCCAAGTTAAGGACACTGGCCTGTAGTTCAGTGCCTCTTGTCTGTCACCCTTTTTGTATATTGGGACCACATTAATCGCCTTCCATATTTCTGGTAGGTCTCCCGTCTCCAGTGACCTACTACACTCTATGGAGAGTGTCAAGCTGAGTGCCTCTGCACACTCTTTCAGTACCCATGGTGAGATCCTGTTTGGACCAAGAGCCTTTCTCACATCCAGATCCAACAGGTGTCTCTGGACCTCATCTCTCGTAATTTCGAACCCTTCCAAGGCCGCCTGGTTCACTGCCCCCTCTCCTAGCGCAGTGACCTCACCAAGTTCTATTGTTAAGACCTGGAACCTCTTGTTGAGTTCTTCACACACCTCTTTGTAATTGTCTGTATACCTGTCCTTGCCTGTTCTAAGTTTCATTAATTGTTCTTTCACTGTTGTTTTCCTCCAGATGTGTCTGTGGAGTAGCTTTGGATCGGTCTTGGCTTTGTTTGCTATATCATTTTCATAATTTTTCTCTGCTTCCCTTCTCACACTAACATACTCATTCCTGGTTCTCTGGTATCTCTCTCTGCTTTCTGGTGTTCTGTTATTTCGGAAGTTCCTCCACGCCCTTTTGTTCAGTTCCTTTGCTTCCATATATGCCATGTTAAACCATGGATTCTTCCTTTGCTTTTCGGATTTTTCCCTTTGGGCCAGGATAAACTTGTTTACTGCCTCCTTACACTTTTGGGTGACATAGTCCATTATATCTTGTACAGACTTAGCTCTGAGGTCTGTGTCCCATGGTATATCCCTTAGAAAACTTCTCATCCCCTCATAATTCTCCTTTCGGTACGTCAGCCTTTTGTTTTCTAGTTCTTTTTTGGGGGAGATAAGTCCTAGCTCTACCAAGTACTCAAAGATCAATACACTGTGATCACTCATTCCCAAGGGGGCTTCCATCTTAACTTCCCTTATATACCATTCATTGAGGGTAAATATCAGATGAAGCATAGCAGGTTCATCCTCTCCTCTCATTCTTGTCGGTCCCTTGATGTGTTGACTTAGAAAGTTTCTTGTTGCTACGTCCAGCAGCTTAGCTCTCCATGTATCTGGTCCTCCATGCGGGTCTCTGTTCTCCCAATCTATCTTCCCGTGGTTGAAGTCCCCATGATTAGTAGTCCAGATCCATTCCTACTGGCGAGAGACACTGTTCTTTCTATTATGTTAATGGTGGCCATGTTGTTTCTGTCATATTCCTGTCTGGGTCTTCTGTTATTTAGCGGCGGGTTATATGTGAATGCGACTATAATTTTTGTCCTCCAGTTGCTATAGTACCTGTTATGTGGTCACTGAAACCTTCACAGCCCTGAATAATCATCTCCTCAAAATCCCAGCCTTTTCTTACCAGCAGAGCTACACCACCACCTCCTCTTCCTTCTCCCCCTTTCCTCACAACACAGTAGTCCTGTGGGAACACTGCATTTGTTATGGTTTTCGTTAGCTTTGTTTCTGTGAGTGCTATTATGTCTGGGTTTTCTTCAAGTACCCACTCTCCAAGTTCATTTGTTTTATTTGTAATCCCATCTATGTTAGAGTACTTTGCCTTGAGACTCACTTTCTTCTGTCCCTTCTCATGTTCCCTTCTTGGTGAGCGTTCTGCTGATGGGGGAAGCTGTTCCATGGGCGTGAAAATTTTTGGGGTGGGTAACGGGAACTCAGAGGATACTGGAGTGAGGGGTGGGGGGGGGTCAAGTGAAGGGGAGACAGGAAGGATATTGGATGAAAGGGGAGGGAGGACAGTAGGGGAAAGGGGGGGAAAGGGGGACTTGGTAGGAGTAGAGGAGGGGTAGCAGGGTGGGAGTGGGGTGAGCGGGGGTAGGGAGAGTTGGCTGAACATTTGAGTGGGGGCAGGGAGGGTTCGGGGTAGGGGAGGTTCTTATCAAGAGGAGGGTGGTGGAGTTGCCCTTCCATCTGGTGTTACTGGGTTGCTGGTTGTGGGTTCCCCCTCACCCCAGGGGATGTTGTGTTGGGAGCTGTGTTTTCCTGCTTTTCTCCTCTCGCACTGTGCTTCTTCCTTGCTTCTGCAGCCATGGCTCTCTCCTCCCTCGTCATGTCTCTCTGGAGGAACTTTTTTGAATTCTTCCACATATTGCAGGTGGCGCTTCCTTGTTAGAATCTTCTCCTTTGTGGCCTTGTTTGCAAACACTATCTTTAACAAATGGTCTCTGTCCTTGTTGTACCAGCCCATCCTGAAAACCTTCTCAATTCTATGTTCAGTCCCGTCCATCTCTAGCCTCCTTAGTATTTCATTCACTGCTGCTCTGTCCTTATCGTTCCATTCTGTCCTTCCTGCTATTTAATACCCACAGCTACCACAGATCTTTTTCTTTCAAGCAGCTGACACCTGCGCTTTGCTGTTTCCTGTGAGGTGGCTGCTTTCATGGCTACCTCCCTCACTGTGGACATTACTTCCTTGTTCTTTTTTTAGCATTTGAGCAAATGTTGCTTGTACTATGGCAGTCCTTCCAATGTACCATTTTCATCTTCTCTTTGAATGATTATCAGAGCCTCTGTCTCAGTATTGTTCTCTTTAAGAGTTTTAATCTCCTCCTCTGCTGCTGTCGGCTCGCTTTGCAGGATGCTTATTGTATTATTCATTTCCTGCATCTCCCTTCTGATATCTTCCAAAACCTGGGCAAAAACTTCCTTCATTTGTTCACATTGACTTTTTCCAGTTCCCTTGAAAGTCCTCGCTGCCATGTTTATCCCTGTTCCTATTATGTCTAGATAGGGTTTGTCAGAAGGGGGCAGAGAGAGAGAGAGAGAGAGAGAGAGAGAGGAGAGAGAGAGAGAGAGAGAGAGAGAGAGAGAGAGAGAGAGAGAGAGAGAGAGAGAGAGAGAGAGATACAGTGTGAGTGGGAGAGTGAGAGAGGAGACGGAGAGGAGGAGGGTGGCTGATAGTAGTACGGTCAAACCTATCACCTAGGTGCCAAATCCTGTTTGTGATACATGTGTGTGTGTGGGCTGTTTGAGAAGGGGTGGTGACTCAATGTCTAGAGGTGAGGAGTTGGAGGTAGCCTGTGTGTGTGTGTGTGTGTGTGTGTGTGTTTGTTTTGGAGGGGTTATGGTGAGGGAAAGAGGGGGAGAGGGTGTACTCACCTAATTGTTCTCACCTATTTGTGCTTGCGGGGGTTGAGCTTTGTCTCTTTGGTCCCGCCTCTCAACTGTCATTCAACTGGTGTACAGATTCCTGAGCCTACTGGGCTCTATCATATCTACATTTGAAACTGTGTATGGAGTCAGCCTCCACCACATTACTTCCTAATGCATTACATTTATTAATTACTCTGACACTGAAAAAATTCTTTCTAACGTTTCTGTGGCTCATCTGGGTACTAAGTTTCCACCTGTGTCCCCTAGTGGGTGTGCCCCTTGTATGAAATAACCTGTCTTTATCTACCCTGTCGATTCCCTTGGGAATCTTGAATGAGGTGATCATGTCCCCCCTAACTCTTCTGTCTTCCAACGAAGTGAGGTTTATTTCCCGTAGTCTCTCCTCGTAGCTCATACCTCTCAGCTCATGTACTAGTCTCGTGGCAAACCTTTGAACCTTTTTCAGTTTAGTCCTATGCTTGACTAGATATGGACTCCATGCTGGAGCCGCATACTCCAGGATTGGTCTGACATATGTGGTATATAATGTTTTGAAAGATTCCTTACACAAGTTTCTAAAGGCCGTTCTTATGTTAGCCAACCTGGCATATGCCGCTGATGTTATCCTCTTGATATGAGCTTCAGGGGACAGGTCTGGCGTGATATCAACCCCCAGGTCTTTCTCTCTCTCTGACTCCTGAAGTATTTCGTCTCCCAAATGATACCTTGTATCTGGTCTCCTGCTTCCAACCCCTATCTTCATTACATTACATTTGCTTGGGTTAAACTCTAACAACCATTTGTTCGACCATTCCTGCAGCTTGTCCAGGTCTTCTTGAAGCCTCAAGCAATCCTCTGTCTTAATCCTTCTCATAATTTTGGCGTCGTCAGCAAACATTGAGAGGAATGAGTGTCTGGGGGATCATTTACGTATATCAGAAACAGGATAGGTCAGAGTACAGAGCCCTGTGGGATTCCACTGGTGACTTCACGCCAATCTGAGGTCTCACCCCTCACTGTAACTCTATGCTTCCTATTGCTTAGGTACTCCCTTATCCACTGGAGCGCCCTACCAGTTACTCCTGCCTGTTTCTCCAGCTTATGCGTCAGCCTTTTATGGGGTACTGTGTCAAAGGTTTTCCGACAGTCCAAAAAAATGCAGTCCGCCCGTCCTTCTCTTTCTTGCTTAATCTTTGTCACCTGATCGTAGAATTGTATTAAGCCTGTAAGGCAAGATTTACCCTCCCTGAACCCATGTTGATGTCACGAAGTCACATCTCTCCAGATGTGTTACTAGGTTTTTTCTCACGATCTTCTCCATCACCTTGCATGGTATAAAAGTTATGGACACTGGCCTGTAGTTCAGTGCCTCTTGTCTGTCACCTTTTGTGTGAGTGTGTGGCTGTACTCACTTAATTGTACTTGCGGGGGGTTGAGCTCTGGCTTTTTGGTCCCGCCTCTCAACCGTCAATCAACAGGTGTACAGATTCCTGAGCCTATTGGGCTCTATCATATCTACACTTGAAACTGTGTATGGAGTCAGCCTCCACCACATCACTCCCTAATGCATTCCATTTGTCAACCACTCTGACACTAAAAAAGTTCTTTCTAATATCTCTGTGGCTCATTTGGGCACTCAGTTTCCACCTGTGTCCCCTAGTGCGTGTGCCCCTTGTGTTAAATAGACTATCTTTATCTACCCCATCAATTCCCTTGAGAATCTTGAATGTGGTGATCATGTTCCCCCCTAACTCTTCTGTCTTCCGACGAAGTGAGGTTTAATTCCCGTAGTCTCTCCTCGTAGCTCATACTTCTTTGCTCGGGTACTAGTCTGGTGGCAAACCTTTGAACCTTTTCCAGTTTGATCTAATCCTTGACTAGATATGGACTCCATGCTGGGGCCGCATACTCCATGATTGGCCTAACATATGTGGTATACAAAGTTCTGAATGATTCCTTACACAAGTTTCTGAATGCCGTTCTTATGTTTGCCAGCCTGACATATGCCGCTGATGTTATCCTCTTGATATGGCTGCATGAGACAGGTCTGGCGTGATATCAACCCCCAAGTCTTTTTCTTTCTCTGACTCCTGAAGAATTTCCTCTCCCAGATGGTACCTTGTATCTTGCCTCCTGCTCCCTACACCTATCTTCATTACATTACATTTGCTTGGGTTAAACTCTAACAACCATTTGTTCGACCATTCCTTCAGCTTGTCTAGGTCTTCTTGAAGCCTCAAGCAGTCCTCCTCTGTCTTAATCCTTCTCATAATTTTGGCATCGTCAGCAAACATTGAGAGAAATGAATCGATACCCTCCGGGAGATCATTTACATATATCAGAAACAAGATAGGACCGAGTACAGAGCCCTGTGGGACTTCACTGGTGACTTCACGCCAATCTGAAGTCTCACCCCTCACCGTAACTCTCTGCTTCCTATTGCTCAGGTACTCCCTT
>WNGS01125197.1:0-11610 GCA_020271785.1 Procambarus virginalis | reverse complement strand
TTCTTGTGTGTCACCAGCTCTAGTGGACTGTCACCAGTCTCTAGTGGACTGTCACCAGCTCTAGTGGACTGTCACCAGTGTTCTTGGTGTGTCACCAGCTCTAGTGGTTCTGTTCACCAGCTCTAGTGACTGTCACCAGTGTTCTTGGTGTGTCACCAGCTCTAGTGGACTGTCACCAGCTCTAGTGGACTGTCACCAGTGTTCTTGGTGGTCACCAGCTCTAGTGGACTGTCACCAGTGTTCTTGGTGTGTCACCAGCTCTAGTGGACTGTCACCAGTGTTCTTGGTGTGTCACCAGCTCTAGTGGACTGTCACCAGCTCTAGTGGACTGTCACCAGTCTATTGGACTGTCACCAGCTCTAGTGGACTGTCACCAGTGTTCTTGGTGTGTCACCAGCTCTAGTGGACTGTCACCAGTGTTCTTGGTGTCACCAGCTCTAGTGGACTGTCACCAGTGTTCTTGGTGTGTCACCAGCTCTAGTGGACTGTCACCAGTGTTCTTGGTGTGTCACCAGCTCTAGTGGACTGTCACCAGTGTTCTTGGTGTGTCACCAGCTCTAGTGGACTGTCACCAGTGTTCTTGGTGTGTCACCAGCTCTAGTGGACTGTCACCAGTGTTCTTGGTGTGTCACCAGCTCTAGTGGACTGTCACCAGTGTTCTTGGTGTGTCACCAGCTCTAGTGGACTGTCACCAGTGTTCTTGGTGTGTCACCAGCTCTAGTGGACTGTCACCAGCTCTAGTGGACTGTCACCAGTGTTCTTGGTGTGTCACCAGCTCTAGTGGACTGTCACCAGTGTCTTGGTGTGTCACCAGCTCTAGTGACTGTCACCAGCTCTAGTGGACTGTCACCAGTGTTTTGGTGTGTCACCAGCTCTAGTGGACTGTCACCAGTCTAGTGGTGTGTCACCAGCTCTAGTGGACTGTCACCAGTGTTCTTGGTGTGTCACCAGCTCTAGTGGACTGTCACCAGCTCTACTGACTGTCACCAGCTCTAGTGGACTGTCACCAGTGTTCTTGGTGTGTCACCAGCTCTAGTGGACTGTCACCAGCTCTAGTGGACTGTCACCAGTGTTCTTGGTAT
This sequence comes from Procambarus virginalis, assembly GCA_020271785.1. Lineage (NCBI taxonomy): Eukaryota > Metazoa > Arthropoda > Malacostraca > Decapoda > Cambaridae > Procambarus > Procambarus virginalis. The sequence goes on along the minus strand of WNGS01125197.1, from coordinate 10,528 downwards.
GTCACCAGCTCTAGTGGACTGTCACCAGCTCTAGTGGACTGTCACCAGTGTTCTTGGTGTGTCACCAGCTCTAGTGGACTGTCACCAGTGTTCTTGGTGTGTCACCAGCTCTAGTGGACTGTCACCAGTGTTCTTGGTGTGTCACCAGCTCTAGTGGACTGTCACCAGCTCTAGTGGACTGTCACCAGCTCTAGTGGACTGTCACCAGTGTTCTTGGTGTGTCACCAGCTCTAGTGGACTGTCACCAGTGTCTAGTGAACTGTCACCAGCTCTAGTGGACTGTCACCAGTGTTCTTGGTGTGTCACCAGCTCTAGTGGACTGTCACCAGCTCTAGTGGACTGTCACCAGTGTTCTTGGTGTGTCACCAGCTCTAGTGGACTGTCACCAGCTCTAGTGGACTGTCACCAGTGTTCTTGGTGTGTCACCAGCTCTAGTGGACTGTCACCAGTGTTCTTGGTGTGTCACCAGCTCTAGTGGACTGTCACCAGTGTTCTTGGTGTGTCACCAGTGTCTTGGTGTGTCACCAGCTCTAGTGGGCTGTCACCAGCTCTAGTGGACTGTCACCAGTGTTCTTGTGTCACCAGCTCTAGTGGACTGTCACCAGTGTTCTTGGTGTGTCACCAGCTCTAGTGGACTGTCACCAGTGTTCTTGGTGTGTCACCAGCTCTAGTGGACTGTCACCAGTGTTCTTGGTGTGTCACCAGCTCTAGTGGACTGTCACCAGCTCTAGTGGACTGTCACCAGTGTTCTTGGTGTGTCACCAGCTCTAGTGGACTGTCACCAGTGTTCTTGGTGTGTCACCAGCTCTAGTGGACTGTCACCAGTGTTCTTGGTGTGTCACCAGCTCTAGTGGACTGTCACCAGCTCTAGTGGACTGTCACCAGTGTTCTTGGTGTGTCACCAGCTCTAGTGGACTGTCACCAGTGTTCTTGGTGTGTCACCAGCTCTAGTGGACTGTCACCAGTGTTCTTGGTGTGTCACCAGCTCTAGTGGACTGTCACCAGTGTTCTTGGTGTGTCACCAGCTCTAGTGGACTGTCACCAGTGTTCTTGGTGTGTCACCAGCTCTAGTGGACTGTCACCAGTGTTCTTGGTGTGTCACCAGCTCTAGTGGACTGTCACCAGTGTTCTTGGTGTGTCACCAGCTCTAGTGGACTGTCACCAGTGTTCTTGGTGTGTCACCAGCTCTAGTGGACTGTCACCAGTGTTCTTGGTGTGTCACCAGCTCTAGTGGACTGTCACCAGTGTTCTTGGTGTGTCACCAGCTCTAGTGGACTGTCACCAGTGTTCTTGGTGTGTCACCAGCTCTAGTGGACTGTCACCAGTGTTCTTGGTGTGTCACCAGCTCTAGTGGTCTGTCACCAGCTCTAGTGGACTGTCACCAGTGTTCTTGGTGTGTCACCAGCTCTAGTGGACTGTCACCAGTGTTCTTGGTGTGTCACCAGCTCTAGTGGACTGTCACCAGTGTTCTTGGTGTGTCACCAGCTCTAGTGGACTGTCACCAGTGTTCTTGGTGTGTCACCAGCTCTAGTGGACTGTCACCAGTGTTCTTGGTGTGTCACCAGCTCTAGTGGACTGTCACCAGCTCTAGTGGACTGTCACCAGTGTTCTTGGTGTGTCACCAGCTCTAGTGGACTGTCACCAGCTCTAGTGGACTGTCACCAGTGTTCTTGGTGTGTCACCAGCTCTAGTGGACTGTCACCAGCTCTAGTGGACTGTCACCAGTGTTCTTGGTGTGTCACCAGCTCTAGTGGACTGTCACCAGTGTTCTTGGTGTGTCACCAGCTCTAGTGGACTGTCACCAGTGTTCTTGGTGTGTCACCAGTGTCTTGGTGTGTCACCAGCTCTAGTGGGCTGTCACCAGCTCTAGTGGACTGTCACCAGTGTTCTTGGTGTGTCACCAGCTCTAGTGGACTGTCACCAGTGTTCTTGGTGTGTCACCAGCTCTAGTGGACTGTCACCAGTGTTCTTGGTGTGTCACCAGCTCTAGTGGACTGTCACCAGTGTTCTTGGTGTGTCACCAGCTCTAGTGGACTGTCACCAGTGTTCTTGGTGTGTCACCAGCTCTTGGTGTGTCACCAGTTCTAGTGGTCTGTCACCAGCTCTAGTGGACTGTCACCAGTGTTCTTGGTGTGTCACCAGCTCTAGTGGACTGTCACCAGCTCTAGTGGACTGTCACCAGTGTTCTTGGTGTGTCACCAGCTCTAGTGGACTGTCACCAGTGTTCTTGGTGTGTCACCAGCTCTAGTGGACTGTCACCAGTGTTCTTGGTGTGTCACCAGCTCTAGTGGACTGTCACCAGCTCTAGTGGACTGTCACCAGCTCTAGTGGACTGTCACCAGTGTTCTTGGTGTGTCACCAGCTCTAGTGGACTGTCACCAGTGTTCTTGGTGTGTCACCAGCTCTAGTGGACTGTCACCAGTGGTCTTGGTGTGTCACCAGTGTTCTTGGTGTGTCACCAGCTCTAGTGGGCTGTCACCAGCTCTAGTGGACTGTCACCAGTGTTTGGTTGTGTCACCAGCTCTAGTGGACTGTCACCAGTGTTCTTGGTGTGTCACCAGCTCTAGTGGACTGTCACCAGTGTTCTTGGTGTGTCACCAGCTCTAGTGGACTGTCACCAGTGTTCTTGGTGTGTCACCAGCTCTAGTGGACTGTCACCAGCTCTAGTGGACTGTCACCAGTGGTCTTGGTGTGTCACCAGCTCTAGTGGACTGTCACCAGTGTTCTTGGTGTGTCACCAGCTCTAGTGGACTGTCACCAGTGTTCTTGGTGTGTCACCAGCTCTAGTGGACTGTCACCAGTGTTCTTGGTGTGTCACCAGCTCTAGTGGACTGTCACCAGCTCTAGTGGACTGTCACCAGTGTTCTTGGTGTGTCACCAGCTCTAGTGGACTGTCACCAGTGTTCTTGGTGTGTCACCAGCTCTAGTGGACTGTCACCAGTGTTCTTGGTGTGTCACCAGCTCTAGTGGACTGTCACCAGGTTCTTGGTGTGTCACCAGCTCTAGTGGACTGTCACCAGTGTTCTTGTGTGTCACCAGCTCTAGTGGACTGTCACCAGTGTTCTTGGTGTGTCACCAGCTCTAGTGGACTGTCACCAGTGTTTTTGGTGTGTCACCAGCTCTAGTGGACTGTCACCAGTGTTCTTGGTGTGTCACCAGCTCTAGTGGACTGTCACCAGTGTTCGTGTGTGTCACCAGCTCTAGTGGACTGTCACCAGTGTTCTTGGTGTGTCACCAGCTCTAGTGACTGTCACCAGTGTTCTTGGTGTGTCACCAGCTCTAGTGGACTGTCACCAGTGTTCTTGGTGTGTCACCAGCTCTAGTGGTCTGTCACCAGCTCTAGTGGACTGTCACCAGTGTTCTTGGTGTGTCACCAGCTCTAGTGGACTGTCACCAGTGTTCTTGGTGTGTCACCAGCTCTAGTGGACTGTCACCAGTGTTCTTGGTGTGTCACCAGCTCTAGTGGACTGTCACCAGTGTTCTTGGTGTGTCACCAGCTCTAGTGGACTGTCACCAGTGTTCTTGGTGTGTCACCAGCTCTAGTGGACTGTCACCAGCTCTAGTGGACTGTCACCAGTGTTCTTGGTGTGTCACCAGCTCTAGTGGACTGTCACCAGCTCTAGTGGACTGTCACCAGCTCTAGTGGACTGTCACCAGTGTTCTTGGTGTGTCACCAGCTCTAGTGGACTGTCACCAGTGTTCTTGGTGTGTCACCAGCTCTATGGACTGTCACCAGTGTTCTTGGTGTGTCACCAGCTCTAGTGGACTGTCACCAGTGTTCTTGGTGTGTCACCAGCTCTTGGTGTGTCACCAGTGGTCTGGTGTGTCACCAGCTCTAGTGGACTGTCACCAGCTCTAGTGGACTGTCACCAGTGTTCTTGGTGTGTCACCAGCTCTAGTGGACTGTCACCAGTGTTCTTGGTGTGTCACCAGCTCTAGTGGACTGTCACCAGTGTTCTTGGTGTGTCACCAGCTCTAGTGGACTGTCACCAGCTCTAGTGGACTGTCACCAGTGTTCTTGGTGTGTCACCAGCTCTAGTGGACTGTCACCAGTGTTCTTGGTGTGTCACCAGCTCTAGTGGACTGTCACCAGCTCTAGTGGACTGTCACCAGTGTTCTTGGTGTGTCACCAGCTCTAGTGGACTGTCACCAGTGTTCTTGTGTGTCACCAGCTCTAGTGGACTGTCACCAGCTCTAGTGGACTGTCACCAGTGTTCTTGGTGTGTCACCAGCTCTAGTGGACTGTCACCAGCTGTTTTGGTGTCACCAGCTCTAGTGGACTGTCACCAGTGTTCTTGGTGTGTCACCAGCTCTAGTGGACTGTCACCAGCTCTAGTGGACTGTCACCAGCTCTAGTGGACTGTCACCAGTGTTCTTGGTGTGTCACCAGCTCTAGTGGTCTGTCACCAGCTCTAGTGGACTGTCACCAGTGTTCTTGGTGTGTCACCAGCTCTAGTGGACTGTCACCAGCTCTAGTGGACTGTCACCAGTGTTCTTGGTGTGTCACCAGCTCTAGTGGACTGTCACCAGTGTTCTTGGTGTGTCACCAGCTCTAGTGGACTGTCACCAGTGTTCTTGGTGTGTCACCAGCTCTAGTGGACTGTCACCAGCTCTAGTGGACTGTCACCAGCTCTAGTGGACTGTCACCAGTGTTCTTGGTGTGTCACCAGCTCTAGTGGACTGTCACCATGTCTAGTGTGTCACCAGCTCTAGTGGACTGTCACCAGTGTTCTTGGTGTGTCACCAGCTCTAGTGGACTGTCACCAGCTCTAGTGGACTGTCACCAGTGTTCTTGGTGTGTCACCAGCTCTAGTGGACTGTCACCAGTGTTCTTGGTGTGTCACCAGCTCTAGTGGACTGTCACCAGTGGTCTTGGTGTGTCACCAGTGGTCTTGGTGTGTCACCAGCTCTAGTGGGCTGTCACCAGCTCTAGTGGACTGTCACCAGTGTTCGTTGTGTCACCAGCTCTAGTGGACTGTCACCAGTGTTCTTGGTGTGTCACCAGCTCTAGTGGACTGTCACCAGTGTCTTGGTGTGTCACCAGCTCTAGTGGACTGTCACCAGTGTCTTGGTGTGTCACCAGCTCTAGTGGACTGTCACCAGCTCTAGTGGACTGTCACCAGTGGTCTTGGTGTGTCACCAGCTCTAGTGGACTGTCACCAGTGTTCTTGGTGTGTCACCAGCTCTAGTGGACTGTCACCAGTGTTCTTGGTGTGTCACCAGCTCTAGTGGTCTGTCACCAGCTCTAGTTGGACTGTCACCAGTGTTCTTGGTGTGTCACCAGCTCTAGTGGACTGTCACCAGCTCTAGTGGACTGTCACCAGTGTTCTTGGTGTGTCACCAGCTCTAGTGGACTGTCACCAGTGTTCTTGGTGTGTCACCAGCTCTAGTGGACTGTCACCAGTGTTCTTGGTGTGTCACCAGCTCTAGTGGACTGTCACCAGTGTTCTTGGTGTGTCACCAGCTCTAGTGGACTGTCACCAGTGTTCTTGGTGTGTCACCAGCTCTAGTGGACTGTCACCAGTGTTCTTGTGTGTCACCAGCTCTAGTGGACTGTCACCAGTGTTCTTGGTGTGTCACCAGCTCTAGTGGACTGTCACCAGTGTTCTTGGTGTGTCACCAGCTCTAGTGGACTGTCACCAGTGTTCTTGGTGTGTCACCAGCTCTAGTGGACTGTCACCAGTGTTCTTGGTGTGTCACCAGCTCTAGTGGACTGTCACCAGTGTTCTTGGTGTGTCACCAGCTCTAGTGGACTGTCACCAGTGTTCTTGGTGTGTCACCAGCTCTAGTGGTCTGTCACCAGCTCTAGTGGACTGTCACCAGTGTTCTTGGTGTGTCACCAGCTCTAGTGGACTGTCACCAGTGTTCTTGGTGTGTCACCAGCTCTAGTGGACTGTCACCAGTGTTCTTGGTGTGTCACCAGCTCTAGTGGACTGTCACCAGTGTTCTTGGTGTGTCACCAGCTCTAGTGGACTGTCACCAGTGTTCTTGGTGTGTCACCAGCTCTAGTGGACTGTCACCAGCTCTAGTGGACTGTCACCAGTGTTCTTGGTGTGTCACCAGCTCTAGTGGACTGTCACCAGCTCTAGTGGACTGTCACCAGTGTTCTTGGTGTGTCACCAGCTCTAGTGGACTGTCACCAGCTCTAGTGGACTGTCACCAGTGTTCTTGGTGTGTCACCAGCTCTAGTGGACTGTCACCAGTGTTCTTGGTGTGTCACCAGCTCTAGTGGACTGTCACCAGTGGTCTTGGTGTGTCACCAGTGGTCTTGGTGTGTCACCAGCTCTAGTGGACTGTCACCAGCTCTAGTGGACTGTCACCAGTGTTCTTGGTGTGTCACCAGCTCTAGTGGACTGTCACCAGTGTTCTTGGTGTGTCACCAGCTCTAGTGGACTGTCACCAGTGTTCTTGGTGTGTCACCAGCTCTAGTGGACTGTCACCAGCTCTAGTGGACTGTCACCAGTGTTCTTGGTGTGTCACCAGCTCTAGTGGACTGTCACCAGTGTTCTTGGTGTGTCACCAGCTCTAGTGGACTGTCACCAGTGGTCTTGGTGTGTCACCAGCTCTAGTGGACTGTCACCAGCTCTAGTGGACTGTCACCAGTGTTCTTGGTGTGTCACCAGCTCTAGTGGACTGTCACCAGTGTTCTTGGTGTGTCACCAGCTCTAGTGGACTGTCACCAGTGTTCTTGGTGTGTCACCAGCTCTAGTGGACTGTCACCAGTTTCTTGGTGTGTCACCAGCTCTAGTGGACTGTCACCAGCTCTAGTGGACTGTCACCAGTGTTCTTGGTGTCACCAGCTCTAGTGGACTGTCACCAGTGTTCTTGGTGTGTCACCAGCTCTAGTGGACTGTCACCAGTGTTCTTGGTGTGTCACCAGCTCTAGTGGACTGTCACCAGTGTTCTTGGTGTGTCACCAGCTCAGTGGACTGTCACCAGTGTTCTGTTGTGTGTCACCAGCTCTAGTGGACTGTCACCAGTGTTCTTTGTGTGTCACCAGCTCTAGTGGACTGTCACCAGTGTTCTTGGTGTGTCACAGCTCTAGTGGACTGTCCCAGTGTTCTTGGTGTGTCACCAGCTCTAGTGGACTGTCACCAGTGTTCTTGGTGTGTCACCAGCTCTAGTGGACTGTCACCAGTGTTCTTGGTGTGTCACCAGCTCTAGTGGACTGTCACCAGTGTTCTTGGTGTGTCACCAGCTCTAGTGGACTGTCACCAGTGTTCTTGGTGTGTCACCAGCTCTAGTGGACTGTCACCAGCTCTAGTGGACTGTCACCAGTGTTTCTTGGTGTGTCACCAGCTCTAGTGGACTGTCACCAGTGTTCTTGGTGGTCACCAGCTCTAGTGGCTGTCACCAGTGTTCTTGGTGTGTCACCACTCTAGGTGCTGTCACCAGCTCTAGTGGACTGTCACCAGTGTTCTTGGTGTGTCACCAGCTCTAGTGGGCTGTCACCAGTGTTCTTGGTGTGTCACCATCTCTAGTGGACTGTCACCAGTGTTCTTGGTGGACTCACACCAGCTCTAGTGGACACTCCAGCTCTAGTTGACTGTCACCAGCTCTAGTGGACTGTCACCAGTGTTCTTGGTGTGTCACCAGCTCTAGTGGACTGTCACCAGCTCTATTGGTGTGTCACCAGCTCTAGTGGACTGTCACCAGTGTTCTTGGTGTGTCACCAGCTCTAGTGGGTCTGTCACCAGCTCTAGTGGACTGTCACCAGTGTTCTTGGTGTGTCACCAGCTCTAGTGGACTGTCACCAGCTCTAGTGGACTGTCACCAGTGTTCTTGGTGTGTCACCAGCTCTAGTGGACTGTCACCAGTGTTCTTGTGTGTCACCAGCTCTAGTGGACTGTCACCAGTGTTCTTGGTGTGTCACCAGCTCTAGTGGACTGTCACCAGTGTTCTTGGTGTGTCACCAGCTCTAGTGGACTGTCACCAGTGTTCTTGGTGTGTCACCAGCTCTAGTGGACTGTCACCAGTGTTCTTGGTGTGTCACCAGCTCTAGTGGACTGTCACCATGTTTCTTGGTGTGTCACCAGCTCTAGTGGACTGTCACCAGTGTTCTTGGGTGTCACCAGCTCTAGTGGACTGTCACCAGCTCTAGTGGACTGTCACCAGTGTTCTTGGTGTGTCACCAGCTCTAGTGGACTGTCACCAGTGTTCTTGGTGTGTCACCAGCTCTAGTGACTGTCACCAGCTCTAGTGGACTGTCACCAGCTCTTGGTGTGTCACCAGCTCTAGTGGACTGTCACCAGTGTTCTTGGGTGTGTCACCAGCTCTAGTGGACTGTCACCAGCTCTAGTGTGTCACCAGCTCTAGTGGACTGTCACCAGTGTCTTGGTGTGTCACCAGCTCTAGTGGACTGTCACCAGCTCTAGTGGACTGTCACCAGCTCTAGTGGACTGTCACCAGTGTCCTTGTGTGTCACCAGCTCTAGTGGACTGTCACCAGCTCTAGTGGACTGTCACCAGTGTTCTTGGTGTGTCACCAGCTCTAGTGGACTGTCACCAGCTCTAGTGGACTGTCACAGTGTTCTTGTGTGTCCCAGCTCTAGTGACTGTCACCACCAGTGTTCTTGGTGTGTCACCAGCTCTAGTGGACTGTCACCAGTGTTCTTGGTGTGTCACCAGCTCTAGTGGACTGTCACCAGCTCTAGTGGACTGTCACCAGCTCTAGTGGACTGTCACCAGTGTTCTTGGTGTGTCACCAGCTCTAGTGGACTGTCACCAGCTCTAGTGGACTGTCACCAGCTCTAGTGGACTGTCACCAGTGTTCTTGGTGTGTCACAGATCTAGTGGACTGTCACCAGCTCTAGTGGACTGTCACCAGTGTTCTTGGTGTGTCACCAGCTCTAGTGGACTGTCACCAGCTCTAGTGGACTGTCACCAGTTTTCTTGGTGTGTCACCACACTCTAGTGGACTGTCACCAGTGTTCTTGGTGTGTCACCAGCTCTAGTGGACTGTCACCAGTGTCTTGGTGTGTCACCAGTGGTCTTGGTGTGTCACCAGCTCTAGTGGACTGTCACCAGCTCTAGTGGACTGTCACCAGTGTCTTGGTGTGTCACCAGCTCTAGTGGACTGTCACCAGTGTTCTTGGTGTGTCACCAGCTCTAGTGGACTGTCACCAGTGTCTTGGTGTGTCACCAGCTCTAGTGGACTGTCACCAGCTCTAGTGGACTGTCACCAGTGTTCTTGGTGTGTCACCAGCTCTAGTGGACTGTCACCAGTGTTCTTGGTGTGTCACCAGCTCTAGTGGACTGTCACCAGCTCTAGTGGACTGTCACCAGTGTCTTGGTGTGTCCCAGCTCTAGTGGACTGTCACCAGTGTTCTTGGTGTGTCACCAGCTCTAGTGGACTGTCACCAGTGTTCTTGGTGTGTCACCAGCTCTAGTGGACTGTCACCAGTGTTCTTGGTGTGTCACCAGCTCTAGTGGACTGTCACCAGCTCTAGTGGACTGTCACCAGTTGTTCTTGGTGTGTCACCAGCTCTAGTGGACTGTCACCAGTGTTCTTGGTGTGTCACCAGCTCTAGTGGACTGTCACCAGTGTTCTTGGTGTGTCACCAGCTCTAGTGGACTGTCACCAGTGTTCTTCTGGTGTGTCACCAGCTCTAGTGGACTGTCACCAGTCTTCTTGGTGTGTCACCAGCTCTAGTGGACTGTCACCAGTGTAGTGGTGTGTCCAGCTCTAGTGGACTGTCACCAGTGTTCTTGGTGTGTCACCAGCTCTAGTGGACTGTCACCAGTGTTCTTGGTGTGTCACCAGCTCTAGTGGACTGTCACCAGTGTTCTTGGTGTGTCACCAGCTCTAGTGGACTGTCACCATGTTCTTGGTGTGTCACCACTCTAGTGGACTGTCACCATGTTCTTGGGTGTCACCAGCTCTAGTGGACTGTCACCAGCTCTAGTGGACTGTCACCAGTGTTCTTGGTGTGTCACCAGCTCTAGTGGACTGTCACCAGTGTTCTTGGTGTGTCACCAGCTCTAGTGGACTGTCACCAGTGTCTTGGTGTGTCACCAGCTCTAGTGGACTGTCACCAGTGTTCTTGGTGTGTCACCAGCTCTAGTGGACTGTCACCATTGTTCTTGGTGTGTCACCAGCTCTAGTGGACTGTCACCATGTCTAGTGGACTGTCACCAGCTCTAGTGCTGTCACCAGTGTTCTTGGTGTGTCACCAGCTCTAGTGGACTGTCACCACTCTAGTGGACTGTTCACCAGCTCTAGTGGACTGTCACCAGTGGTTCTTGGTGTGTCACCCATCTGTGGTCTGTCACCAGCTCTAGTGGACTGTCACCAGTGTTCTGGTGTGTCACCAGCTCTAGTGGACTGTCACCAGCTCTAGTGGACTGTCACCAGTGTTCTTGTGTGTCACCAGCTCTAGTGGACTGTCACCAGTGTTCTTGGTGTGTCACCAGCTCTAGTGGTCTGTCACCAGCTCTAGTGGACTGTCACCAGTGTTCTTGGTGTCACCAGCTCTAGTGGACTGTCACCAGTGTTCTTGGTGTGTCACCAGCTCTAGTGGACTGTCACC
>WNGS01125192.1:0-20616 GCA_020271785.1 Procambarus virginalis | reverse complement strand
CAAGCCTGAATGGTCCCCAGGACTAGAACAAACTGGAAAACTCACACCCCAGAAGTGGACTCGAACCCTACTCCTGCAGGAGCAAAGAACTGGTAACTACAGGGCGCCCTTAATGCCAGCTGTGACCATCACGACCGGACATAAGGAAGTGATAGCCTGAGCTATATGAACCACTTCCCCGCCGGCCACACTGGATGGTTGTATCTTTGGGCATAGCTTATACAATACCTCATTTTTAGACATAAACAAATCAAACACCCCCCAGGATGATACCTACAACTAACCGATGACATGTAGCAGGAGCAAGAACTGGTACCGGCCTGATCCGCTTGCCTCAGACGACAAAGGAATGCCTGACAATGAACCACCGCCGCACGATGTACTGGCAGCATTCAAACACTCTTTGGGAAACTGAGCATGCACGCCTGAATTCCCAGGACTAGATACAACTGAAAACTCACACCCCAGAAGTGACTCGAACCCATACTCCCAGGAGCAAAGCAACTGTGTAACTACAGGGCGCCTTAATCCGTTATAGTGCTTGCTCCTGGGAGTATGGGTTCGAGTCACTTCTGGGGTGTGAGTTTTCAGTTGTACTAGTCCGTGGGACCATTGCAGGCTTGTTTGCACTTGGGTGTTGTCCTCACGTGTTGCCTCAAAGGAAATGGGGTGATTGATTAAACTGCTAGTCCCAAGATAACCCATCCAGGTGCCGGCGGGGAAGCGGTTCATATAGCTCAGGCTAATCACTTCCTTATGTCCGGTCGGTGATGGTCAAGCGGATTAAGGCGCCTGTAGTTACCTTCGTGCTTGCTCCTGGGAGTATGGGTTCGAGTCACTTCTGGGGGTGTTGAGTTTTCAGTTCGTTCTATGTCCTGGGGACCATTCAGGCTTGTTTGCATTTGTGTTCACTCACGTGTTGCCCCAAAAAAATGAGGCGTGATTTGATAAAATGCGATGCCCCACAGATAATCCATCCAGGTGCCGGCGAGGGAAGGGTTCATATAGCTCAGGCTAATCACTTCCCTTATGTCCGGTGTGATGGTCAGCTGGACTTCAGGCGCCCTGTAGTTACCAGTTGCTTTGGCTCCTGGAGGGTATGGTGCCTTCGAGTCCCTTCTGGGGCGTGTGAGTTTTCAGTTTGTATTAGTCCTGGGACCATTCAGGCTTGTCTTGCAATTTGTGTTCTCACGTGATTGCCCCAACAAAATGAGGTGATTTGATCAAGAATGGCTATGCCCAAGATAACCATCCAGGTGCCGGCGGGGGAAGTGGTTCATATAGCTCAGGCGTATCACTTCTTATGTCCTCGTCGTGCATGGTCAAGGCGGATGTAAGGGCGCCCTGTAGTTACCAGTTCGTTTGCTCCTGGGAGGTATGGGTGTCGAGTCACTTCTGGGTGTGAGTTGTCAGTGTATCTAGTCCTGGGGACCATTCAGGCTTTGTTTGCTATTTGTGTTCCTCACGTGTGCCCAAAAAATGAGGGTGATTTGATAAAATGCTATGCCCAAGATAACCTATCATGGTGCCGGCGTGGGAAGTGGTTCAATAGTAAGGCTCATGAGACTGATCCTGGTATGTTGCCGTCGTGATGGTCAGAGCGGATTAAGGCGCCCTGTAGGTTTACCAGTTGCTTTGCGTCCTGGGATTATGGGTATCGAAGCACTTCTGGGGTGTGAGTTTTTCAGTTGTATCTAGTCCCTGGGGACGATTTCAGGCTTGTTTGGCATATTGTGTTCCTCACGTGTGTGCCCCAAAAAATGAGGTGATTTGATAAAATGTCTAATGCCAAGATAACCATCCAGGTGCCGGCTGGGGAAGTGGTTCAATATGCTCAGGCTATCACTTCCTTATGTCCGGTCGTGATGGTCAAAGCGGATTAAGGCGCCCTGTAGTTACCAGTTTGCTTTGCTCCTGGGAGTATGGGTTCGGTAGGTCACTTCTGGGGTGTGAGTTTTCATTGTGTATCCTAGGTCACTGGGGACCATTCAGGACTTGTTGCATTTGTGTTCCTCTACGTTGGTTGCCCACAAAAAATGAGGTGATTTGATAAAATGCTATGCCCAGATAACATCACGGTGCCGGCCGGGGAAGTGGTTCATATAGCTCAGGCTATACATTTCCTTATGTACGGTCATGCATGGTGCAATGCGGATTAAGGCGCCCTGTATGTACCAAGTTAGGCTTTTGCTCCTGGGAGTATGGGTCGACGCTTTCATCTTCCTGGGTGTGAGTTTTCAGTTGTAGTCTAGTCCTGGGGACCATTCAGGCTTGTTTGCCATTGTGTTCCTCACGTGTTTGCCCCAAAAAATGAGGTGATTTGATACAATGCTATGCCCCAAGTATTACCATCCAGGGTGCCGGCGGGGAAGTGGTTCATATAGCTCAGGCTATCACTTTCCTTTGTCCCGGATCGGTGATGGTCACAGCTGTGATCTAAGGCGCCCTGTAGTTACCAGTTGCTTTGCTCCTGGGGAGTCATGGGTTCGAGTCACCTTCTGGGGTGTGAGTTTTCAGTTGTATCTATTCCCCTGGGGGAACCATTCAGGCTTGGTTTGCATTTGTGTTCCTCACGTGTATGCCCCCAAAAAATGAGGTGATGATTTGATAAAATGCTATCCCCATAAGGATAACCATCCAGGTGCCGGCGGGGAAGTGTGGTTCATATAGTCCAGGCTATGCACTTCCTTATGTCCGGTCCGTGTATGGTCAAGCGGAGTAAGGCGCCCTTTAGTTACCAGTTGCTTTGCTTCCTGAGCACGTATGGGGTTCGAGTCACTTCTGGGGTGTGAGTTTTTTCAAGTCTGTATCTAGTCCTGGGGACCATTCAGGCTTGTTTGCATTTGTTTTCCTCACGTGTTTGCCCCAAAACTAATGTAGGTGGGATTTTTGATAAATGCTATGCCCAAGGATACCATCCCAGGTGCCGGCGGGGGAAGTGGTTCAGATAGCTCAGGCTACCACTTCATTATGTCCCGGCTCCGTGATGGTCAGCGGCTTATCAAGGCTGCCCTGTACATACCATTTGCTTTGCCCCTGGGAGTATGGTTCCGAGTCACTTCTGGGGTCGTGGAGTTTTCACGTGATATTATATATATATATATAATATATATATATATATATTATGTGAGTGTGTCTGTAGTGTGTGTGTGTGGTCTGGTCAACACCCACCCATATCTATATATCCATATATATATATATATGTCCCGTACCTAGTAGCCAGAACTCACTTTTTGGGTCCTACTATGCATGCCCCGATTTGCCTAATAAAGTATACCAAGTTTTTCCTGAATTACATATCACTTTTTTCTCTAAGTTTTTTTCTTATGAAAAGATTAAGCTACCCATTTCATTATGTATCCAAGGTCAATTTTTTTTCATTGGAGAGAAAATTAACGTAGATATATCGACCGAACCTAAACCAACCCTACCTAACATAAACCTACCTATCTGTTATAGGTTAGGGTTACAAAAAGGGTAGCCGAAAGGTTAGGTTAGGTTAAGGTTAGGTAGGGTTCAGGTACTCGAAAAAACAATTAATTCATGAAAGACTGGCTTATTAGGCAAATCGGGCTTTGCATAGTAGGCTGACCAGTGCGTTCTGGCTACTAGTACGACATACCTATATATATATAATGATATATACTAATCTATATATATATATCATATATATATAGTATATATATATAGTATATTAGATATAATATCTGCTACCGCAGGGTTGTCGGCCAGCAAGCGGCTGAATTACTTAAACCAATCCAGCTCACAGGACTTTGGGAATCCACCAAGGGCTTGTGTAAGCGGCTCCCCATGCAGCACGAGCATACATCCCCAACACTTCTGAAGAAAAGGCCCAACTCAAACTGGACTTTAAAAATTCTTTTAACATGGTCAGAAGAGAAGCAGTACTTTGTGCCGTACACCGCCATTTACGGCCCCTCTACGCACTCATTCTATCGTGCTACAGTTGTGAATCAAAATTGCTCTTTAGCGAACACGAAATCAGATCATGTCGAAGGCGTTTCAGCAAGGGTGACTCCTCTTAGCGTCCCCTCTTTTCTGCCCTCTAGTCTCGTACAAAGGAAAATCACCTAAAGCTTGTCCAGCGAGTTCAACATCTGGTTTTTGGGTGACTGGCACTATAGCTGGCACCGTAGACGACATCTTGGCAGACATCAGGAAAATAAGGAGCAAGAAGTAAGCCTGCGTCTTGATCCTGAACCCTTCCAAGTGTGACAGCTAGGTCTCCTCCAAGCCCCAGACATCGTAGCTCGAATAAGGTCTGCCTTGCCTGGATGCCCATGTCCTTAGGGCCGAGAACAGCACCTCCCTTGGAGCCCCCCTCGTCGTTCTAAGCCATTGAGTGAGATTTTTTCCTTGACAGAATTAATCGCAATCTCTTAGTGAGGAGGTAAGACAGATATAGGTGACATCGAGTGCCCACCGATGCTTTTTATCTCCTCAACAAATGCCTATCCCTTCCAAGGCTACCCTACTTTCTGAGGTGCACCCCCTCTTACGACAACCGAAAAGATTGAAGAGTCATGACCCTCTTACTGAGACCATGCTGGAAAAAGTGGTTAAGCTCTCCCTCAACGAGTGCCAATGGAAACAAGCCACCCTTCCTGTCATGCTCGGCGGCTTGGGTGTCCGCGAAGCCCGCCATCCAAATTGCCTGTCCCGGCCTTCCTTGTCTGCTCTCCTCAGCATGGGGGGGGGGGGGTGCGGAGATGACCGGGTTAAGGAAATTTTACCTGACACCCTCTGTGATGTAGATATGTATCGGGGATACAGGACCCCCACTAGACGGAATGCTACACGAAATGGGGTGTCATGGCAGACCCAGGGCACTCAGACCAGCTATGCCAAAAGCCAAGAAACAACCCCCCCGTCCCAGTTTGGGACAGCCCAATGCAGACAAGAGAGAGCCACAGCTTTGCTGAGGCAGCAACAACCCCAGGATCGTGCACGCCTCACAGCTCGTGCACGGATCTGCCCTCCCCATGCACGGGGACTTTCCTTTTGGCAGTCCCTATGTCTGCAGACAGGCACACGGTCCTGATCCGCAGGAGCTCCGTCTTGCAGTCGCTCTCCGTCTTGCTGCCCCTATCCACACTGTTCATCGGTGTATTTGCGGCGAGGCAGAAGAGCGACGGAATATGGGATTGCATGGAAGTCCCACCCAGTACACTGTGGAAAATCCTGGTGGTTCCGGCACACTAGACGACGACGAAGTCAGAGAACCACATCATTAAAGAAGCCTTGCCTCTGCAGAATGTCCAGCGGAGAGAGAGACCCCGCAACCTACTGATCCGTGACTCTGTTAGCTTTGACTCTGTTAGCTTTTCCGGCCGACCAGACGGAATCACAGTGCGTCCGTGGAAGGGTGGGAGACAGTTGGCATGGGACTATCTTGCGTATCCACCCTGGCAACCACATTACATCAAATCCCTCTGCGGGCACAGCAGGAGCCGCGGGGACACACAGAGAAAGAGACAAGTCCAGCCAAGTATAGGGCAATTAGATCATCGGTACAACTTCGTTCCAATAGGGTCTGAGACCCTTGGTCCATGGGGAGAGTGTGCAAGAAGGTTTCTAAAGGATCTTGGTTCCATTGACACCACAAGAGACCCTAGAGCGGCAAGTACAAGTTTTCCTCTTTCAGCGCGCGGTGGCAGTGTCGCGATCCTAAGGGGGAATGCTCCGATGCATCCTCGGTTCCTGCCCAAATTCGGAGGAGTTCGAGGCAAATCTACAGCCTCTAGGAGAAGGCGAACTGACCTTTTTGTGTCCTCTAAATGCTCATTTTTTGTATACAATCCAGATATGTAACGTATAACCTTGCTTTATAAAGTGTACACCATAAACCCCAAAGGGGGGTGCAGGTAGGAAGAAGAAGCGAACACCCTCAGTATTCAGAGTTAGCAAATGGCAAGTTTTTCCGCTGAATGCTCTGTGTTCCCTTCTCTGAGGCTGTGGGTCCCTATAATTGCACCAGAGGTGTTGGTACCCCCCTAATATATTATACTATATACTATAATATATATATTATATAAATATATAAATATATACGTAATAACGCACCATAATATATAATATATATTACATATCATATATATCATCATATATACATATATATTATATATATATATATATAGTTATATATACCATATTATAGACTATATATTATATATGTCGTACCTAGGTAGCCAGAACGCTACTTCTCGGCCTACTATGATGCAAGGCCCCGATTTGCCTAATAAGCCCAAGTGGTGTTTCACATATATGAATATATTTTCTCTAAGGTTTTTCTTATGAAATGAATAAACGCTAACCCATTTGATTATGTATGGTGTCAATTTTTTTTATTGGAGTTAAAATTAACATAGATATATGGCCGAACCTAACCAACACCCTATCCTAACCTAACCTAACCTATCGTTATGGCTTAGGTTAAGGTTAGGTAGCCGCAAAAGTTAGGTTAGGGTTAGGTTAGGGTAGGTGTAGGTAGTCCGAAAAACAATTAAGTCATGAAAAGTTGGCCTATTACGCAAATCGAGACTTGCATAGTAGGACCGAGAAGCACCCGACCGTGCGTTCTGGCTTGTACTAAGGAGGCTTGTACTTGCATAGTACTATCTGCTTGTACAAAGGAGGCACCCTGCTTGAGGCCGGATGGGCACATGTATAAGCAACTAGATGTGGTCGCTATGGGTTCTCCCCCTAGGCGTGTCCTGTTTGCAAACTTCTACGATGGGTACTATTGAGGGAAAAAGTCTTAGTCGACCTTGAACTTGAAACCGGCCAGTTACTGCAGGTAGGTATGTGACGTCACATTTTTACACAGGTAACCGGAGTCAGACATCGCAGGAGCTGACAAGAAGCGTTTGAGCCAGAATCTGTGTCAGACGTTTCACTTACCGAGATGGAGAAGGATGGGAAGCTGCCCTTTCTAGATGTAACACGTCATGGAAAGGAGCGCCCCCCCCCCCGCCCAGGTGTTCCACACTGCAGTCTACACTAAGGAAACAAACCATAGGAATGTGGCCTAAATGCCATACAGTGACTGCCCAGATAGGGACAAACGAGGATAGTGTGTTAGACAACGCTTATGCGACCCGTGCTCTCCAGCCACAGCTTCAAGAATGGAAGCAAAGCTGACGAAGAACTCTGGAGTAGTAAGTAAGGCAGGTCCTAGTGCAACAACGGCTTCTCCACTGGTTTCGTTGAAGACCATCATAGAGGGAAAGGTGAAACCGCCATGCAACCTCTGAAGATACAACTAACCACAACCACCTATAGGCCACCACACCACCCTCACCTTATTTAGACTATTTTACCAGGAACATCTCTTCTCCAACGATCTCATAATACGAGGGAAAGGGTCCTGAAAGAACTTGTTAATAGAAACGTTATCCCTACAGACCAAAACCAGAAGTAGGATACAATGACGATTTACTATAAAACCAAGGAAACTGACAACCTACTCATGAAAAAACTCCAGACACCAAACAGAACGCCTTTGAAAGGACCAAGTGTCGTCTATGGCCTTCAAATGCCCACTTGGGGACTGAACGCCCCAAGAACTCACAATTAGTAGGCAAGACAACAACATCTCCCTTTCCAGGCGATGATTACACGATGCAATAAGCATACACCACAGGCTCACCTACCCCTCAACCCCAGAGACACCAGGAAATATAATCTCCCCTCTTCCCACAACCCAAACCATCACCAGAGAAATTTTAACAAACAACACAGCGAAATCATTGATAGATACAGCGACAACAGGCGGCTTGACATCTGCGGAACCGGCCACCCCTCACACCACTCACCAACCAAGTCAACACCAGCAAATCAACAGCCAATTAAACGCACAACTATTTCCTACCCACTTCAAGACTCCGCCTCCAATATAGAAGCATCATAGAAATAGTGGCCAATAGGCCTTCTGCAGCTGTACAGTGAATACTATTCTCGTCCCGGACAAGGAGATAGAGAATGATAACAAGAGGGAGGGAGGTGAGGTCTATGTGGGGGGGGGCGAAGAAGACTTGTTTGCATTTGTGTTCCTCACGTGTTGCCCCAAAAATGAGGTGATTTGATAAAATGCTATGCCCAAGATAACCATCCAGGTGCCGGCGGGGAAGTGGTTCATATAGCTCAGGCTATCACTTCCTTATGTCCGGTCGTGATGGTCAAGCGGATTAAGGCGCCTGTAGTTACCAGTTGCTTTGCTCCTGGGAGTATGGGTTCGAGTCACTTCTGGGGTGTGAGTTTTCAGTTGTATCTAGTCCTGGGGACCATTCAGGCTTGTTTGCATTTGTGTTCCTCACGTGTTGCCCCAAAAATGAGGTGATTTGATAAAATGCTATGCCCAAGATAACCATCCAGGTGCCGGCGGGGAAGTGGTTCATATAGCTCAGGCTATCACTTCCTTATGTCCGGTCGTGATGGTCAAGCGGATTAAGGCGCCCTGTAGTTACCAGTTGCTTTGCTCCTGGGAGTATGGGTTCGAGTCACTTCTGGGGTGTGAGTTTTCAGTTGTATCTAGTCCTGGGGACCATTCAGGCTTGTTTGCATTTGTGTTCCTCACGTGTTGCCCCAAAAAATGAGGTGATTTGATAAAATGCTATGCCCAAGATAACCATCCAGGTGCCGGCGGGGAAGTGGTTCATATAGCTCAGGCTATCACTTCCTTATGTCCGGTCGTGATGGTCAAGCGGATTAAGGCGCCCTGTAGTTACCAGTTGCTTGCTCCTGGGAGTATGGGTTCGAGTCACTTCTGGGGTGTGAGTTTTCAGTTGTATCTAGTCCTGGGGACCATTCAGGCTTGTTTGCATTTGTGTTCCTCACGTGTTGCCCCAAAAAATGAGGTGATTTGATAAAATGCTATGCCCAAGATAACCATCCAGGTGCCGGCGGGGAAGTGGTTCATATAGCTCAGGCTATCACTTCCTTATGTCCGGTCGTGATGGTCAAGCGGATTAAGGCGCCCTGTAGTTACCAGTTGCTTTGCTCCTGGGAGTATGGGTTCGAGTCACTTCTGGGGTGTGAGTTTTCAGTTGTATCTAGTCCTGGGGACCATTCAGGCTTGTTTGCATTTGTGTTCCTCACGTGTTGCCCCAAAAAATGAGGTGATTTGATAAAATGCTATGCCCAAGATAACCATCCAGGTGCCGGCGGGGAAGTGGTTCATATAGCTCAGGCTATCACTTCCTTATGTCCGGTCGTGATGGTCAAGCGGATTAAGGCGCCTGTAGTTACCAGTTGCTTTGCTCCTGGGAGTATGGGTTCGAGTCACTTCTGGGGTGTGAGTTTTCAGTTGTATCTAGTCCTGGGGACCATTCAGGCTTGTTTGCATTTGTGTTCCTCACGTGTTGCCCCAAAAAATGAGGTGATTTGATAAAATGCTATGCCCAAGATAACCATCCAGGTGCCGGCGGGGAAGTGGTTCATATAGCTCAGGCTATCACTTCCTTATGTCCGGTCGTGATGGTCAAGCGGATTAAGGCGCCCTGTAGTTACCAGTTGCTTGCTCCTGGGAGTATGGGTTCGAGTCACTTCTGGGGTGTGAGTTTTCAGTTGTATCTAGTCCTGGGGACCATTCAGGCTTGTTTGCATATATATATATATATATATATATAATATATATATATATATATATATATATGTGAGAAAGCTGCATGAACGCGCAAGCCATATATCATATATATATATATATATATATATATATATATATATATTATATATATACGTCGTACCTAGTAGCCAGAATGCACTTCTCAGCCTACTATGCAAGTCCGATTTGCCTAATAAGCCAAGTTTTCCTGAATTATTATATTTTCTCACTTTTTTTCTTATGAAATGATAAAAACTACCCATTTCATTATGTATGAGGTCAATTTTATTTTATTGAAGTTAAAATTAACGTAGATATATGACCGAACCTAACCAACCCTACCTAACCTAACCTAACCTATCTTTATAGGTTAGGTTAGGTTAGGTTGCCGAAAAAGTTAGGTTAGGTTAGGTAGGTTAGGTAGTCGAAAAAAAAATTAATTCATGAAAACTTGGATTATTAGGCAAATTGGGCCTTGCATAGTAGGCTGAGAAGTGCGTTCTGGCTAGTAGTACGACATATATATATATATATATATATATATATATATATATATATATATATATATATATATATATATATATATATATATATATAATGTCGTACCTACTAGCCAGAACGCACTTCTCAGCCTACTATGCAAGGCCCAATTTGCCTAATAATCCAAGTTTTCATGAATTAATGTTTTTCGACTACCTACCTACCTAACCTAACCTAACTTTTTCGGCAACCTAACCTAACCTAACCTATAAAGATAGGTTAGGTTAGGTTAGGTAGGGTTGATTAGGTTCAGTCATATATCTACGTTAATTTAAACTTCAATAAAATAAAATTGACCTCATACATAATGAAATGGGTAGCTTTATCATTTCATAAGAAAAAAAGTGAGAAAATATAATAATTCAGGAAAACTTGGCTTATTAGGCAAATCGGGACTTGCATAGTAGGCTGAGAAGTGCATTCTGGCTACTAGGTATGACATATATATATATATATATATATATATATATTATATATATATATATATATATATATATTGTCGGGGTGTCACGGTTCTCGTTAGTGAAGGGTTAAAGCAACAGTAGACTGGATCTCCTCTCCAGGTGGTTGCTCCGACAATAACCCTTACTCACCGTCGTTCTACGGGTCTTCCCTCGATCCTCTAGGCTCCACTGCACGCCCGGAGAGTACCCCAGTCGATCTCACAACCGGCCTTAAATTGCAAGATGAGTGGGGGCACAGATCGTTCCCTCAATCTGTGGCCCGCCCCGAC
This sequence comes from Procambarus virginalis, assembly GCA_020271785.1. Taxonomy (NCBI): domain Eukaryota; kingdom Metazoa; phylum Arthropoda; class Malacostraca; order Decapoda; family Cambaridae; genus Procambarus; species Procambarus virginalis. The sequence continues at coordinate 9,721 of WNGS01125192.1, read as the reverse complement.
ACAGAACTCTTACACAGCCTTTAAGGTCGCCAACTGGTGTTTTTAGGTGTCCAGTAACACTGCAGTGGTGAGGTGTAATTGTGGTAATTGTGGTAAGAGCAATTTCAAATAATATGGTATCAGGCAGGTCACTCTGCTTTACTTCATTACACGGTCACAAGATAAATGGAGGGGATGATATCAAACACCAAAGAGTTTTGGTATTTTACTTAAAAGACAACGAGAAATATATATGCATCAATGTATCAGGAACAATATATGACAACTGCTCAATTCATAGCAGAATAATCTGGAGCGCACCGATATGGCAACACCGGCAGCGCCACGCGTCACCTGTCAGATATCAGCTGACCGGGACCCTCGCGATCGTGAGAACAGACTAGTACTTGTTTTCTAATTCTATCACGATCCCCGTTTATTTAACTTTTCGCAAAACACTGTATTCAACATTCACATGGCATACTTATGATTTCACTGGCCTCACGATCAATATCTTATTCACACTGCACTCACAGTGACTTTTCACCGTACCAAAAGATTACTCTATTCTTAATAATATTTACTGTGAATGCACTCGCTTGATCACTGAACTTTTCTTTAAATCTATACTTTCTCTTAAAGATTATCACTGGCAATCACTTCACGTATATGATATTATTCAGTACACAGGCATGTACATAGATAAATCAGTAATCAAATTACAGGCATATATATATATAAATCATGGAGATCAATACACAGGCATTTATATCAATAAATCATGGAGATCAATACACAGGCATTTATATCAATAAATTCTAGGCTCATAGCCTAACACCAATATCTGGTTTACTACCAATATATATAATAATAATAATCACAGGAAATTAATAATAGTCACAGTAAATTCTTTGATGAATCCTGGTGCTTGCACACACCCACACATAGATATATATGTAAACTGATACTGTGAGCGCTCTGGGTAGCCTCACCACACACTGTGCTCTCTGTGACTTAGACTCAGGTGAGACTTGCTCACGACATATAAAATATCCTGACAAGAAAATATATAGCTAACTAAAGGGGAAATGGGAGGGTAACTGTAAACACCTACTTCACCTATCCTAGGATGACAGTTGGGTTGTAGCTCCTGGTCCAGGCTCTCGCCTCGTACACCCTCCAGAAACACAAGCCAACGCCTTAGGATTTTCGCGTCTCGCCGCTTTCTGTACACTGCAGGTCCGTGCTCCTTCCTCTACAGTACGTCGCAGGGTTGAAGTCGGTCTCCTGGCCGTCAACTTTCCTCCCAACTACGGCAGCCAGCCTACGTCTCGGCGGTCGTCGCACGTTTCCCAATTAGTCCTTGTCACTGTACTCCCAGAGGAACTGCCTCTCACCACTACGAAGTCACTGTGAAGTTATCAGCCGTCCCAGACGATACTGCTTAAGCTCCACACGCACAGCACCCGACTTCAGAGCACTTGAAGCTCACTTCACTGTCAATTCCCTCGTCGTCTAGATATATCGCTAGGTATTTGGGAAGACTTCTCGACGTGCTTGCATCCAACTGTTGACTCGTAGGGTTCCACGAAGGTGGGGTTACTGTCAAACTTGACAGGATCGTCGATCACACGTTCAACCTGGTTGACAAGGCGGTCAACCCGGTTCACTCACGGTGGATTGGCCCGGCCACTAAGCTGTCTCTTATACTGGTGAACTGCCAAGGACGTCACACGTCGATGCCCGGCCCACTTCTTGCAACGCACCTGTCCCTGAGCACTTGTTGCTCAATATTCTGTCAATTCCTTATCTGAGCCACATCTGGGTTGCAGGAAGACCTCACAGAGTGCGCGCTAACAACTGGAGACGCTTACATCCACCGGAGTTCGGTAAATCCGTCACTCTGACAGGATGACCGATCGCACGTCCTGCCTCTCGGACGTGTCGTGAAAGACTGATAGCGCTAAGGCGCCACCACGGCTGGACCCCCCTGCCTATGTGACGTCACTTTTTCCAAAGTCGGTTTTCATTGGCTCCCAGTGCCACGTCGCTGACGGTGACCAATCTGGCGACACTGACGTCACACAGTTTTGGCGGGAGAACAGACTCGCCAGCGCCATATTGGCTCCCTAAAGGGCCTATCCCACAGGCCAAAATACTATATTTTCGCAAATTTCTCGGCTCATCGAGAATACTGTTCTCTCCCACATATGTTCAATTGATGCCTGCAATGTAGAGAACGCTCGGGAATAGTGGACATGACTCTTACAGCAGGCGTGGGAGAATTAGAAGGGGGGGAACACCGTCACATACCCCTCCCCTTAAAATAAGAGTCATGTCTGGTTAGTGCATGCGGGACAACGCATCTGCGACTACGTTGTCCTTTCCACTGAAAATCTTGGCTTCCAGCCAGTATTGCAGCCGCCAATGTGTGACACTCCTCATGTGTCTGCAGACCGTCTTCAAGGTCATCCTGGGCGTCCACTGCTTACCTATTACGGACCGAGGGCTCCACACCTCGCGTCCGTTCACCAGCTGGAACTGTGAGAAGTTTAACGGTTCTGCCACTGCTTTGCGAATGGCCAACAAAACAGGGTCCGCTGTCTCTTCCCACTCGTCTTCCTGCTCTACGCAGAACATTCTCAGAGCTGTCTCTGAGGTGGAGTGGAATCTTCCGACCGCCCCCTTCGACTGCGATCGGTAGGGCGACGACCGAATCTGCATCACTCCCCAATTTATCACTGTTCGTCTGACACACTCAGACCGGAATATATTTCCACTGTCAGCCTGATTTTCCCTGGGCCTCCTCACCCAAGAGAAAAGATGTTGTAGTTGCCCAGCCACTTCTCTCGACGTTGAACGTCGCATCGTGGTCACCCCTAGGTGACCCGCAGAGTCAACAGCGTGCAACGGACTCAACACTGCCGCTCTGCACTTGGCTGGCAACGCTACTTGGTCTCTCGTACCTGGAGAGGCTTTTCCGACCTCCATCCTTACAGGTTTACACTGTCTTACTAATATGCCTTCTTGCCTGTTAAAGTGAGTAGCTTTCTCGGGACCAACACGTCCTCCTTTGGCCTTACAAATCAACTTGGGGATTCTGCCTGCTGCACCTCCTCGAGACGAGTGCGGTCCACCCCAGAGAACCGGTGAGGGTCACCTGTACCTCACCTTCTGGGCTGCCTTCGCCCTCCACTCGCTCTCCGGGTTCCATGACGAGGTGATCATTTCCAGGCCGTCGGACGTCTCCTCGTCGGCCTTATCAGATCCACGCCCTCCTCGTCCGTCGCACTGCCTCGGAATTACAGCACAGACAGGGAACGCCTCCATGGCGATTCCTTTCTCGTCCCCGCAGGCGTCGAACACTTCGCCTTTCTTCTCGAAGTGCTCCAAGCACTCCTCGTCCTTCACGAGGTTCGGTAGGACACGTCCTCCACATGCGTCATTTCCCAAAATGACCTGTGCCTCCCTCGTGGGCATCGTCGCACAGACCCCCACTACTAGGGTTTGGCATCCATAAACCGAACTCAGGGTTACCCGGTGTAGGGGCATCTGCACTGGGCCTCCCACAGTGGTCACACTTGCCTCACCTACACAGGTATTCTCGTGACACTCAGGGAAAAGGGTTCTGCTCACCAGGGTAAATTCCGCCCCAGTATCTCTCAGCATCATTACCGGGATGGGGTCTGCGTCCCCCACCCTTACAGTTCCCTCACGCACGAATGGGTTAGCCTCCTTCTTCCTACGTACGGGTCCATCCCGCACTCCTTCGGCTAACTGGTCCTCTACCCGTACAAAAGCAACGTAACCCCGCTGCTTAGGACGTCTGCATTCGCGCGCCATGTGTCCTATTAACCCGCAGTTGAAACAGCGGATCCTTCTCCTTCCGCGGACTTCTCTTGCGCCTTCCAAAGACTCATGCTCAGCTTCTCCGGCCGTAACGATAACAAGATCTCTTGAGCTCTCCCTCGGTGACTTCTTCGGCGGTTCCACAGCACTCTTCTGTCCTCTGCTGTCTCCATTCGAGGGGTAGGACTTGGGAGAACTCGGTCCTGTCCTCCATCCGTCCGACCTTCTATTATTCCTCCCATAACTGGAGAATGCGGGCGGTCGGTGCTGTCCCTCTCGACGTGGACGTAAAGCTTCTTCTAGCATGTCTGCTCGATCGGCCGCGGCTCTCAGGTCCTTGATGTCCGCCTCCTTTACTCTCACCCTAATCTCGGGAGAGAGCACGGACATGAACTTTTCCATGACCATCAGCCCCTTGATGTCTTCAGCCGATCTTGCTCCTTCTGACTCCAGCCATTTCAAGAATTTCCTTTCCATGTCCCTCGCCGTCTCCGCATACGATTTTCCTGGCGATCGGGTACATTCTCTAAACCTTTCTATAGCACTCCGGCGTCAGCTTGAACGAATGGAGCACGGCCCGTTTTACTGCATCATAGTTGGTACATTCCTGGAGATCGAGCATATTGTAAGCTTCACGAGCTTCACCAGTGAGCCTTCCCTGAACTAGCTCCGCCCACTCTGCCCTCGGCCACTTCTTCAACGTAGCGACCCTTTCGAAATGCTCGAAGAAGCCCTCAGCCTCATTAGGCACGAAGACGGGCAAATCCCTCTCTCTCACTCGGCGGTCTTCCTGCTGTTGTGGTGGGGCAGTTGGAACTAGTCCTAGCTCAGCTCGCTTCAGCTCAATCTCCTTGTTCGCTTCAACCTCCTGCAGCTTCGTCCTAGCATCTATTTCGCGCTCCTTCAGCTGTTTTCTCTTTCTGCTTCTTCTCGTTGCTGCTGTGCCTCTCGTTCTTCTCGTTGCTGCTGTGCCTCTCGTTCTTCTCTGCGCAGCTGTGCTTCTCTTTCTGCTTCTCGCGCTTCAGCTGTGCTTCTCTTTCTTCTCTGCGCAGCTGTGCTTCTCTTTCTTCTCTGCTTCAGCTGTGCTTCTCTTTCTTCTCTGCAGCTGTGCTTCTCTTTCTTCTTCTGCGCAGCTGTGCTTCTCTTCTTCTCTTTGCAGCTGTGCTTCTTTTCTTCTCTGCGCAGCTGTGCTTCTATCTGCAGCTTCATTATTTCCAGCTTGACACTGCGCCTGCTGCCACTGGATCCCCGGCTGCTGCCACCGGTACTCAGGTTCTCTCCCCACTGGCAGGTGTCTGTGGCCGCTCCTCTCCGAAGGCTTCATCACGTGCCTTGAGCTGTGCCATGATCTCAAGTCTTCTTTCTCCCACTTTGGAAGCTCTCAACTTGATCCCAAAGTGGTCGGCGATCGTCTGCAGCTGTGCCTTGGTGCACTCCTCCAGTACTTGCTCGTCTCTCGTGTCTATAAAACTGGCTACTTTATCATCCTCCATCTTGTGACAATGAGTGAAAACTTAGGCCTGATATCTAATACCACAATTACAACCTTGATCTTGCTCGTTATCCTGGCAAGGTCGCCAATGTCGGGGTTTCACGGTTCTCGTTAGTGAAGGGTTAAAGCAAAGGTAGACTGGATCTCCTCTCCAGGTGGTTGCTCCGACAATAACCCTTACTCACCGTCGTTCGGCGGGTCTTCCCTCGATCCTCTAGGCTCCACTGCACGCCTCGGAGAGTACCCCAGTCGATCTCACAACCGGCCTTAAATTGCAAGATGAGTGGAGGCACAGATCGTTCCCTCAATCTGTGGCCCGCCCCGACACCGAACTCTTACACAGCCTTCAAGGTCGCCAACTGGTTTTTTAGGTGTCCAGTAACACTGCAGTGGTCAGGTGTAATTGTGGCAAGAGCAAATTCCAGTAATATGGTATCAGGCAGGTCACTCTGCTTTACTTCATTACACGGTCACAAGATAAATGGAGGGGATGATATCAAACACCAAAGAGTTTTGGTATTTTACTTAAAAGACAACGAGAAATATATATGCATCAATGTATCAGGAATAATATATGACAATTGCTCAATCCATAGCATAATATTCTGGAGCGCACCGATATGGCAACACCCGGCAGCGCCACGCGTCACCTGTCAGATGTCAGCTGACCGGGACCCTCGCGATCGTGAGAACAGACTAGTACTTGTTTTCTAATTCTGTCACGATCCCCGTTTATTTAACTTTTTCCAAAACACTATTCAACATTCACATGGCATACTTATGATTTCACTGGCCTCACGATCAACATCTTATTCACAATGCACTCACAGTGACTTTTCACCGTACCAAAAGATTACTCTATTCTTAATAATATTTACTGTGAATGCACTCGCTTGATCACTGAACTTTTCTTTATATCTATACTTTCTCTCAAAGAGATATCACTGGCAATCACTTCACGTATATGATATTATTCAGTACACAGGCATGTCATATATAAATCAGTAATCAAATTCAGGCATATATATATATATATATATATATATATATATATATACACAGGCATTTATATCATAGAGATCAACACACAGGCATTTATATCAATAGATTATAGAGATCAACACACAGGCATTTATATCAATAGATTATAGAGATCAATCCACAGGCATTTATATCAATAGATTATAGAGATCAACACACCAATATCTGGTTTACTACCAATATATATAATAATAATAATCACAGGAAATTAATAATAGTCACAGTAAATTCTCTGATGAATCTTGGTGCTTGCACACACCCACACATAGATATATATGTAAACTGATACTGTGAGCGCTCTGGGCAGCCTCACCACACACTGTGCTCTCTGTGACTTAGACTCAAGTGAGACTTGCTCACGACATATAAAATATCCTGACAAGAAAATATATAGCTAACTAAAGGGGAAATGGGAGGGTAACTGTAAACACCTACTTCACCTATCCTAGGATGACAGTTGGGTTGTAGCTCCTGGTCCAGGCTCTCGCCTCGTTCACCATCCAGAAACACAAGCCCACGCCTTAGGATGTCGCGTCTCGCCGCTTCTGTACACTGCAGGTCCGTGCTCCTTCCTCTACAGTACGTCGCAGGGTTGAAGTCGGTCTCCTGGCCGTCAACTTTCCTCCCAACTACGGCAGCCAGCCTACGTCTCGGCGGTCGTCGCACGTTTCCCAATTAGTCCTTGTCACTGTACTCCCAGAGGAACTGCCTCTCACCACTACGAAGTCACTGTGAAGTTATCAGCCGTCCCAGACGATACTGCTTAAGCTCCACACGCACAGCACCCGACTTCAGAGCACTTGAAGCTCACAACACTGTCAATTCCCTCGTCGTCTAGATATATCGCTAGGTATTTGGGAAGACTTCTCGACGTGCTTGCATCCAACTGTTGACTCGTAGGGTTCCACGAAGGTGGGGTTACTGTCAAACTTGACAGGATCGTCGATCACACGTTCAACCTGGTTGACAAGGCGGTCAACCCGGTTCACTCACGGTGGGTGGCCCGGCCACTAAGCTGTCTCTTATACTGGTGAACTGCCAACGACGACACACGTCGATGCCCGGCCCACTTCTTGCAACGCACCTGTCCCTGAGCACTTGTTGCTCAATATTCTGTCAATTCCTTATCTGAGCCACATCTGGGTTGCAGGAAGACCTCACAGAGTGCGTGCCAACAACTGGAGACGCTTACATCCACCGGAGTTCGGTAAATCCGTCACTCTGACAGGATGACCGATCGCGCGTCCTACCTCTCGGACGTGTCGTGAAAGACTGATATCGCCAAGGCGCCACCACGGCTGGACCCCCCTGCCTATGTGACGTCACTTTTCCAAAGTTGGTTTTCATTGGCTCCCAGTGCCACGTCGCTGACGGTGACCAATCTGGCGCCACTGACGTCACACAGTTTTGGCGGGAGAACAGACTCGCCAGCGCCATATTGGCTCCCTAAAGGGCCTATCCCACAGGCCAAAATACTATATTTCGCAAATTTCTCGGCTCATCGAGAATACTGTTCTCTCCCACATATGTTCAATTGATGCCTGCAATGTAGAGAACGCTCGGGAATAGTGGACATGACTCTTACAGCAGGCGTGGGAGAATTAGAAGGGGGGGAACACCGTCACATACCCCTCCCCTAAAATAAGAGTCATGTCTGGTTAGTGCATGCGGGACAACGCATCTGCGACTACGTTGTCCTTTCCACTAAAAATCTTGGCTTCCAGCCAGTATTGCAGCCGCCAATGTGTGACACTCCTCATGTGTCTGCAGACCGTCTTCAAGGTCATCCTGGCGTCCACTGCTTACCTATTACGGACCGAGGGCTCCACACCTCGCGTCCGTTCACCAGCTGGAACTGTGAGAAGTTTAACGGTTCTGCCACTGCTTTGCGAATGGCCAACAAAACAGGGTCCGCTGTCTCTTCCCACTCGTCTTCCTGCTCTGTCAGAACATTCTCAGAGCTGTCTCTGAGGTGGAGTGGAATCTTCTGATCGCCCCCTTCGACTGCGATCGGTAGGGCGACGACCGAATCTGCATCACTCCCCAATTTATCACTGTTCGTCTGACACACTCAGACCGGAATATATTTCCACTGTCAGCCTGATTTTCCCTGGGCCTCCTCACCCAAGAGAAAAGATGTTGTAGTTGCCCAGCCACTTCTCTCGACGTTGAACGTCGCATCGTGGTCACCCCTAGGTGACCCGCAGAGTCAACAGCGTGCAACGGACTCAACACTGCCGCTCTGCACTTGGCTGGCAACGCTACTTGGTCTCTCGTACCTGGAGAGGCTTTTCCGACCTCCATCCTTACAGGTTTACACTGTCTTATTAATATGCCTTCTTGCCTGGTAAAGTGAGTAGCTTTCTCGGGACCAATACGTCCCTTTGGCCTTACAAATCAACTTGGGGGATTCTGCCTGCTGCACCTCCTCGAGACGAGTGCGGTCCACCCTGGAGAACGGTGAGGGTCACCTGTACCTCACCATCTGGGCTGCCTTCGCCCTCCACTCGCTCTCCGGGTTCCATGACGAGGTGATCCATTCCCAGGCCGTCGGACGTCTCCTCGTCGGCCTTATCAGATCCACGCCCTCCTGTCCTTCGCACTGCCTCGGAATATAGCACAGACAGGGAACGCCTCCATGGCGATTCCTTTCTCGTCCCCACAGCGTCGAACACTTCGCCTTTCTTCTCGAAGTGCTCCAAGCACTCCTCGTCCTTCACGAGGTTCGGTAGACACGTCCTCCACATGCGTCATTTCCCAAAATGACCTGTGCCTCCCTCGTGGGCATCGTCGCACAGACCCCCACTACTAGGGTTGGCATCCATAATCCGAACTCAGGGTTACCGTGTAGGGGCATCTGCACTGGGCCTCCCACAGTGGTCACACTTGCCTACCTACACAGGTATTCTCGTGACACTCAGGGAAAAGGGTTCTGCTCACCAGGGTAAATTCCGCCCCAGTATCTCTCAGCATCATTACCGGGATGGGGTCTGCGTCCCCCATCCTTACAGTTCCCTCACGCACGAATGGGTTAGCCTTTTCCTTCCTACGTACGGGTCCATCCCGCACTCCTTCGGCTAACTGATCCTCTACCCATACAAAAGCAACGTAACCCGCTGCTTAGGACGTCTGCATTCGCGCGCCATGTGTCCTATTAACCCGCAGTTGAAACAGCGGATCCTTCTCCTTCCGCGGACTTCTCTTGCGCCTTCGAAAGACTTATGCTCAGCTTCTCCGGCTGTAACGATAACAAGATCTCTTGAGCTCTCCTCGGTGACTTCTTCGGAGGTTCCACAGCACTCTTCTGTCCTCTGCTGTCTCCATTCGAGGGATAGGACCTGGGAGAACTCGGTCCCGTCC
>WNGS01125191.1:53040-66327 GCA_020271785.1 Procambarus virginalis | reverse complement strand
GAAGCTTCACTGTCTGCTCAACACGCCTTCACTGCAACTGTTCTCCACTGAATAAAAGGGTCAGTGGCAACTCCTTCCATGTATAATTTCTCTTACCTCAGTTCCTACTGATCACACTGACTGTCCTCAGCGTCTTGGAGACTGCCAGAGCCAAGTGTGAAGGGTTAGACACACTTCAACTCTCCTCAACTGAGATCACTACACACTCAGACTTGGGACTTACAACCGCTCCTCAGTTGCAAATCAACTCAACAGCTTCCGAAAAATTGACGTAATTCACCTCCCATTCCCAGACCTTCCCCATGCGTCGTCACGATGTCCTCAGCACTCAACAAACGCCTCACTCAGCCGTGCATTGATGAATTTCCGCTCAATTCGGGAGCTAAGTCTGGCACAGCCACCCTCCGCGACGTTTGGGGCAAAACTGGGGTGTCTCAGACTATTGGGTCGCCTCCCAACTATCAAAGCTATCACGTGACCTCGGGGTCACCTGTTGATTGGTCAACTGCTGCAGCTTGCAGGTAATCATGTCCTCCTTCATCCTGGCATATTGAGCACTTCTTCCTCCCCCTCTCTCTCTTGGCGCGAAAAACTGGCCGCACTGCCCGGCCATTCCTGAAAAAAAACGGCCGATTAGGCTACGCCCTAGAATTCTGAAAATTAAAATTTCTCGAAAACTGGGCAACTTATAGACTTCCAACTTGAACTAAAATGATCTCTAGGCCATCTTGTGTGTTCACATTGGTGGGAGAATGTCTCTTGACAGCGGGAAGAGGCGTACAACAGGGCGGTACCATAACACCGTACTGTGAGACTCACACTATCGTGGGTGTCACAGTATTGTCTCACCGTAACGTGAGTGTGATAGTATTGTGAGTATGACAGTATCGTGAGTCACAGTATCGTATCAAAGTGTCGTGAGTATCAGAGTATCGTGTCAAAGTTTTGTTCGTGTCACAATATCGTGAGTCATAGTACCGTGTCACAGTCTCAGAAGATTGGGTCCTTGCCACTTGTACATCTTTGTCTTGTTTCTTTGTTCTTAACTGTTCTTTTTCCAATGTCTTATGTCTCTCTTCCTGTTCACTCCCGTTGTTTTTACCCTTCTCTGCTCTTGTGTCCAATCTCCGTGTGTGTGGAGGACACACACTTGGAAAACACGACAGAAAAGTCAAAGAATACTTAAGGGTGCTTCACAATACTCTACAATACTCAACAAATCTTCACTCTGCTACTCAATACCACATAGTACTCAACACTGCTTCACAGTACTCCACAATACTCAACACTGCTTCACAGTATTTGACAGTACTCCACAATACTCAACACTGCTTCACAGTATTTCACAGTACTCCACAATACTCAACACTGCTTCACAGTATTTCACAGTACTCCACAATACTCAACACTGCTTCACAGTATATCACAGTACTCCACAATACTCAACACTGCTTCACAGTATATCACAGTACTCCACAATACTCAACACTGCTTCACAGTATTTCACAGTACTCCAAAATACTCAACACTGCTTAACAGTATTTCACAGTACTCCACAATACTCAACATTGCTTCACAGTACTCCACAATACTCAACACTGCTTCACAGTATTTCACAGTACTCCACAATACTCAACACTGCTTCACAGTACTCCACAATACTCAACACTGCTTCACAGTACTCCACAATACTCAACATTGCTTCACAGTACTCCACAATACTCAACATTGCTTCACAGTACTCCACAATACTCAACACTGCTTCACAGTATTTCACAGTACTCCACAATACTCAACACTGCTTCACAGTATTTCACAGTACTCCACAATACTCAACACTGCTTCACAGTATTTAACAGTACTCCACAATACTCAACACTGCTTCACAGTACTCCACAGTACTCCACAATACTCAACACTGCTTCACACTACTCCACAGTACTCCACAATACTCAACACTGCTTCACAGTACTCCACAGTACTCCACAATACTCACCACTGCTTCACAGTACTCCACAATACTCCACATATCTTCACAGTACTTTACAGCTGTTCATTGTTCACAACTTCTTGTTATTATATTGAGTAGCAATGCTGCTGTTTGAACAATTGTTCACAGCTGGTCACTGAACAACTGATAACCTTTCACTGTACCACGAGATAACAGACCAACTGGTATTCAGTCAACTATATTGCTAGATTCAAAAATAATTCTCTACTGCAATATTTATCAAGCCATAAGGCATTCAGAACACTGTTATTTACACGTTAATTGATATATGTTATTCGCGTTATTTTATGTTTTGTAATGTAGCGAAAATTCACGAGAAACGGTAATTTAAAGCCTCATGGAAAGTTATTTATCAAAATATATTTTAAAACTGATTGGTTCGGTGTTAGGCTTGAGTTCCAGTGGTATGTGGAGGGTTGAGGTTTTATCGGGATTTATTTATTTATCGGTATCGGGAAGGTTTTAATGGTTTATCAACATCTAGAGGGATTTTGTCGGTTATCAACCTCATTAGGTTTTTGTGGTTCATTATCTTATGGGTTATTATTGTCTATCACCGTTTGGATGGTTATTAATGCCTATGAACCATATGTAAGGTTATTAATTCCTATCAACCTCTGGAGGGTTATTAAGACCACCACAATACCTTACTGACCAACCAGCAAGTTTGGTGTTGGACTTAAGGCCTATCAACCTCTGGAGGGTTATTAAGACCACCACAATACCTTACTGACCAACCAGCAAGTTTGGTGTTGGACTTAAGGCCTATCAACCTCTGGAGGGTTATTAAGACCACCACAATACCTTACTGACCACCAGCAAGTTTGGTGTTGGACTTAAGACCTATCAACCTCTGGAGGGTTATTAAGACCACCACAATACCTTACTGACCAATCAACAATTGACATTTATTCATATCTTTTCTTTAAATTAAACTTTAGTGATGTATGAACGAAAATAGGCCTCGTGGTTCGGTCTTTCCAATAAAACACATTAACAGTTTCACTGATGGAAACTGTAAATAAAAATATTAAACTAATTTATAAAAAAAAACGCCTATCATCCGCGTGTAGGTGATGACGTCACNGGGTGTATGATTGCTTAGGGTTATACACGCGGGTGTATGATTGCTTAGGGTTATACACCTAGGGTGTATGAGTGCTTAGGGTTATACACTCGGGTGTATGAGTGCTTAGAGTTATACACCTCGGGTGTATGAGTGCTTAGTTATACACCTCGGTGTGTATGAGTGCTTAGTTATACACCTCGGGTGTATGAGTGATTAGAGTTATACACCACGGGTGTATGATTGCTTAGGGTTATACACCGCGGGTGTATGAGCACTTAGGATTATACACCGCGGGTGTATGAGTGCTTAGGGATATACACCGCGGGTGTATGATTGGTTAGGGTTATACACCACGGGTGTATGAGTATGAGGGGATTATGTTATGTATGAGGAGATTGTGTTATGTATGAGGAGACTGTGTTAAGTATGAGGAGACTGTGTTAAGTATAAGGAGACTGTGTTAAGTATGAGGAGACTGTGTTAAGTATGAGGGGACTGTGTTAAGTATAAGGAGACTGTGTTAAGTATGAGGAGACTGTGTTAAGTATGAGGAGACTGTGTTAAGTATGAGGAGACTGTGTTAAGTATAAGGAGACTGTGTTAAGTATAAGGAGACTGTGTTAAGTATGAGGAGACTGTGTTAAGTATGAGGAGACTGTGTTAAGTATAAGGAGACTGTGTTAAGTATAAGGAGACTGTGTTAAGTATGAGGAGACTGTGTTAAGTATGAGGAGACTGTGTTAAGTATGAGGAGACTGTGTTAAGTATGAGGAGACTGTGTTAAGTATGAGGAGACTGTGTTAAGTATGAGAAGACTGTGTTAAGTATGAGGAGACTGTGTTAAGTATGAGGCGACTGTGTTAAGTATAAGGAGACTGTGTTAAGTATGAGGGGACTGTGTTAAGTATGAGGAGACTGTGTTAAGTATAAGGAGACTGTGTTAAGTATGAGGAGACTGTGTTAAGTATGAGGAGACTGTGTTAAGTATAAGGAGACTGTGTTAAGTATGAGGAGACTGTGTTAAGTATGAGGAGACTGTGTTAAGTATGAGGAGACTGTGTTAAGTATGAGGAGACTGTGTTAAGTATGAGGAGACTGTGTTAAGTATAAGGAGACTGTGTTAAGTATGAGGAGACTGTGTTAAGTATGAGGAGACTGTGTTAAGTATGAGGAGACTGTGTTAAGTATGAGGAGACTGTGTTAAGTATGAGGAGATATCAGAAGTGAAGAGATTGTTGCTCATTGTCTTCACTTCTCGCTGTGCATCAATCACCTTTAATGCACTTTAATACTATCGTGTATCCCACTCAGCCACGTAGCAACATGGGACACATTTATGTGTTTCCTCCCATTTTCTATCACTATCTTATGTTTTCTGTATATGCCTCCCATTCGTCATTCCTATCCCTCTTCCCACCCCCTTTTCATCAATTTCAAACTCTACTTTCATTCCATCAATCCCCAGACCCCAGACCCAATCCCCAGACCCAATCCCCAGACCCCAGACCCAATCCCCAGACCCCAGACTCAATCCGCAGACCCCAGACCTAATCCCCAGACCCCAGACCGAATCCCCAGACCCCAGACCTAATCCCCAGACCCCACTCATTCCCCAGACCCCAGACCCAATCCCCAGACCCCAGACCTAATCCCCAGACCCAATCCCCAGACCCCAGACCCAATCCCCAGACCCCAGACCCAATCCCCAGACCCCAGACCCAATCCCCAGACCTCAGACCCAATCCCCCCCGTGGGACCGTCCCCAGGGGGGGGTCGACCTTCTACCAGGCCGTCCTCGCTCTTAAGAAAATTGCCTCAGGGAGAGAGAGAATTGCCCCCCCCCCCCCCAGCGTTGATGGTGTCCCCGTGGTGGCCTGTGGTGGTGATGGTGACGTGTTCACCACACTCTTTGGTGCCACCATGTTATATAGTGCCAGGATGTTATATGATGCCAGGATGTTATATGATGCCAGGATGTTATATGATGCCCGGACACTATAATGCCCGGACACTATAATGCCCGGACACTATAATGCCCGGACACAATAATGCCTGGACACTATAATGCCCGGACACTATAATGCCCGGACACTATAATGCCCGGACACTATAATGCCCGGACACAATAATGCCTGGACACTATAATGCCCGGACACTATAATGGCCGGACACTATAATGCCCGGACACTATAATGCCCGGACACTATAATGCCAGGACACTATAATGTCCGGACACTATAATGCCCGGACACTATAATGCCCGGACACTATAATGACCCGGACACTATAATGTCCGGACACTATAATGCCAGGACACTATAATGCCCGGACACCTTAATGCCCGGACACTATAATGCCAGGACACTATAATGCCCGGACACTATAATGCCTGGACACTATAATGCCCGGACACTATAATGCCCGGACATAATAATGCCCGGACACTATAATGCCTGGACACTATAATGCCCGGACACTATAATGCCTGGACACTATAATGCCCGGACACTATAATGCCCGGACACTATAATGCCCAGACACTATAATGCCTGGACACTATAATGCCCAGACACTATAATGCCCGGACACTATAATGCCCGGACACTATAATGCCCGGACACTATAATGCCTGGACACTATAATGCCCGGACACTATAATGCCCGGACACTATAATGCCCGGACACTATAATGTCCGGACACTATAATGCCTGGACACTATAATGCCCGGACACTATAATGCCCGGACACTATAATGCCCGGACACTATAATGCCCGGACACAATAATGCCCGGACACTATAATGCCCGGACATAATAATGCCCGGACACCATAATGCCCAGACACTATAATGTCCGGACACTATAATGCCCGGACACTATAATGCCCGGACACTATAATGCCCGGACACTATAATGTCCGGACACTATAATGCCAGGACACTATAATGCCCGGACACCTTAATGCCCGGACACTATAATGCCTGGACACTATAATGCCAGGACACTATAATGCCTGGACACTATAATGCCCGGACACCTTAATGCCCGGACACTATAATGCCAGGACACTATAATGCCCGGACACTATAATGCCCGGACACTATAATGTCCGGACACTATAATGCCCGGACACTATAATGTCCAGACACTATAATGTCCGGACACTATAATGCCTGGACACTATAATGCCCGGACACTATAATGCCCGGACACTATAATGTCCGGACACTATAATGCCCGGACACTATAATGCCCGGACACTATAATGTCCGGACACTATAATGCCCGGACACTATAATGTCCGGACACTATAATGCCCGGACACTATAATGCCCGGACACTATAATGTCCGGACACTATAATGCCCGGACACTATAATGCCAGGACACCTTAATGCCCGGACACTATAATGCCAGGACACTATAATGCCCGGACACTATAATGCCCGGACACTATAATGCCCGGACACTATAATGCCAGGACACTATAATGCCCGGACACTATAATGCCCGGACACTATAATGCCCGGACACTATAATGCCAGGACACTATAATGCCCGGGCACTATAATGCCAGGACACTATAATGCCCGGACACTATAATGCCCGGACACTATAATGCCCGGACACTATAATGCCAGGACACTATAATGCCCGGACACTATAATGCCAGGACACTATAATGCCCGGACACTATAATGCCCGGACACTATAATGCCCGGACACTATAATGCCCGGACACTATAATGTCCGGACACTATAATGCCCGGACACTATAATGCCCGGACACCTTAATGCCCGGACACTATAATGCCAGGACACTATAATGCCCGGACACTATAATGCCCGGACACTATAATGCCCGGACACTATAATGTCCGGACACTATAATGCCAGGACACTATAATGCCCGGACACTATAATGCCCGGACACTATAATGCCCGGACACTATAATGTCCGGACACTATAATGCCCGGACACTATAATGCCCGGACACCTTAATGCCCGGACACTATAATGCCAGGACACTATAATGCCCGGACACTATAATGCCCGGACACCTTAATGCCCGGACACTATAATGTCCGGACACTATAATGCCCGGACACTATAATGCCCGGACACTATAATGCCCGGACACCTTAATGCCCGGACACTATAATGCCAGGACACTATAATGCCCGGACACTATAATGCCCGGACACCTTAATGCCCGGACACTATAATGCCAGGACACTATAATGCCCGGACACTATAATGCCCGGACACTATAATGCTCCCAAACCTTTGCAATACATTTTCGAGAAACAAAACTTTTTTCAATTTTTCACAATGTTTTAAGCTGGCTAATGGTCGGTGTCCTTCACGTGTCCACTACACCTGTCAGGCACACCTGGCCCACCACACCTACCCACCACACCTGGCCCACTACACCTGGCCCACCACACCTGCCCCACCACACCTGCCCCATCACACCTGACCCACCACACCTGGCCCACCACACCTGGCCCACCACACCTGCCCCACCACACCTGACCCACCACACCTGCCCCATCACACCTGACCCACCACACCTGGCCCACCACACCTGGCCCACCACACCTGGCCCACCACACCTGGCCCACCACACCTGGCCCACTACACCTGACCCACCACACCTGCCCACCACACCTGGCCCACCACACCTGACCCACCACACCTGGCCACCACACCTGCCCACCACACCTGGCCCACCACACCTGGCCCACCACACCTGGCCCACCACACTTGACCAACCACACTTGACCCACCACACCTGGCCCACCACACCTGGCCCACCACACCTGGCCCACCACACCTGACCCCACACACCTGCCCCAACACACCTGGCTCACCACACCTGGCCCACCACAACCAACCATTTGGGATATACTGCACAGTCTGGCCCCAATATTATAGCATGTGCTCTGACACAGTCCTCCCGTCTAGGTAGTAGTTTCTGTAACAATGTGCACAATAGTACAAAGATTGACGTACTAAGCAATTAGACAGTAGAATTTTGTAATTTTCGCTTCATAGTCGGAAAAAAATGAGGCTAAAAACAAACTTAATTATTCCTAGGCCCAGTATAGTACAGATATGTACTATATTAGGACTCAGATATCGTATATTTCGCTGATCAGCGGAGTTGCAGAATCTGTGGTGAGAGTGACGGACACCGCCTTGACCACTATCTACGTGAATGTGAACACCTGAGAGACATTAGGTTATCTTGAGATGAAATATGTGTAGAATAATAAACCCCACATTGTTTGAGTTAGGAAAACACTATTTGTCAAATATTGATTCTGTTCTTAAAAGATTTCCCCATTTTGCACCCGCAAGATAACGTAAGATTTTAAGGGTTGATAGATGTTAATCTTCTTGTTTGAGGAGCTGTTCACTTGAGACAGTTAAGCAAGTCCCAGCTGTGTCTGGGTACAAGTGACAGGATGAACAACACAGCGGGTTTTCTTCCTATTGGGGAGTGTTGTACATGCTGCTATGGCGGTGTGTCCACTCACAGGATGAGTGGCGCTGCCCAATACTGTCACTATGGCGGTGTGTCCACTCACAGGATGAGTGACGCTGCCCAATACTGTCACTATGGCGGTGTGTCCACTCACAGGATGAGTGGCGCTGCCCAATACTGTCACTATGGCGGTGTGTCCACTCACAGGATGAGTGGCGCTGCCCAATACTGTCACTATGGCGGTGTGTCCACTCACAGGATGAGTGGCGCTGCCCAATACTGTCACTATGGCGGTGTGTCCACTCACAGGATGAGTGGCGCTGCCCAATACTGTCACTATGGCGGTGTGTCCACTCACAGGATGAGTGGCGCTGCCCAATACTGTCACTATGGCGGTGTCCACTCACAGGATGAGTGGCGCTGCCCAATACTGTCACTATGGCGGTGTGTCCACTCACAGGATGAGTGGCGCTGCCCAATACTGTCACTATGGCGGTGTGTCCACTCACAGGATGAGTGGCGCTGCCCAATACTGTCACTATGGCGGTGTGTCCACTCACAGGATGAGTGGCGCTGCCCAATACTGTCACTATGGCGGTGTGTCCACTCACAGGATGAGTGGCGCTGCCCAATACTGTCACTATGGCGGTGTGTCCACTCACAGGATGAGTGACGCTGCCCAATACTGTCACTATGGCGGTGTGTCCACTCACAGGATGAGTGGCGCTGCCCAATACTGTCACTATGGCGGTGTGTCCACTCACAGGATGAGTGGCGCTGCCCAATACTGTCACTATGGCGGTGTGTCCACTCACAGGATGAGTGGCGCTGCCCAATACTGTCACTATGGCGGTGTGTCCACTCACAGGATGAGTGACGCTGCCCAATACTGTCACTATGGCGGTGTGTCCACTCACAGGATGAGTGGCGCTGCCCAATACTGTCACTATGGCGGTGTGTCCACTCACAGGATGAGTGGCGCTGCCCAATACTGTCACTATGGCGGTGTGTCCACTCACAGGATGAGTGGCGCTGCCCAATACTGTCACTATGGCGGTGTGTCCACTCACAGGATGAGTGGCGCTGCCCAATACTGTCACTATGGCGGTGTGTCCACTCACAGGATGAGTGGCGCTGCCCAATACTGTCACTATGGCGGTGTGTCCACTCACAGGATGAGTGGCGCTGCCCAATACTGTCACTATGGCGGTGTGTCCACTCACAGGATGAGTGACGCTGCCCAATACTGTCACTATGGCGGTGTGTCCACTCACAGGATGAGTGGCGCTGCCCAATACTGTCACTATGGCGGTGTGTACACTCACAGGATGAGTGATGCTGCCCAATACTGTCACTATGGCGGTGTGTCCACTCACAGGATGAGTGACGCTGCCCAATACTCTCACTATGGCGGTGTGTCCACTCACAGGATGAGCGACGCTGCCCAATACTCTCACTATGGCGGTGTGTCCACTCACAGGATGAGTGGCGCTGCCCAATACTGTCACTATGGCGGTGTGTCCACTCACAGGATGAGTGGCGCTGTCCAATACTGTCACTATGGCGGTGTGTCCACTCACAGGATGAGTGGCGCTGCCCAATAAACTCGCCCCTCGGGGCAAAATTTAAAATTAAAAAAAAAATATCGTATATTAGGCCTAGGAAGGTTAGCTTAATTGTGTTTGTCTTTGCAACATAAACAGAAAATAGTTTTTCCGGTTTGTCCAACCCAATAGTACCGATTTGTACTTTCTAATTGCCTCGTATGTCGGTATATGTTTTCACCTAGTTGTTTTCACCTAGTTGTGTTTGCGGGGGTTGAGCTTTGCTCTTTCGGCCCGCCTCTCAACTGTCAATCAACTGTTTTGCTAACTACTTTTTTTTTTCCCCCCACACCACACACACCCCAGGAAGCAGCCCGTAACAGCTGACTAACTCCCAGGTACCTATTTACTGCTAGGTAACAGGGGCATTCAGGGTGAAAGAAACTTTGCCCATTTGTTTCTGCCGGGTGCGGCAATCGAACCCGCGCTACAGAATTACAAGTCCTGCGCGCTATCCACCAGGCTACGAGGCCCCTATGTACTATGGTCATCGGTACTAAACGTACTAACAAAACAGGTGGATGGGCTGTTATATAAGATGTTGTCTAAGTCTGTCAAGATTAAAACAAATTTTACTAGTAAATAAAATTATGTTAGAAAAACCACTATCAATAAACATTATTAAATGTTTAATTATACACATATTTGGATCATGTCATAAGGAAACTATGACTAGAAACTTTTAATTAGAATTTAGGGGAATTATTAATAAATAATTATAATGTGAGCAGAAATGCTGGGTATATATGCCGACGGTTAGACTCGTATAATACCGGTATAATATTGAAATATTTATATAGGTAATATATAACTAATATTTATACAGGTAATATATCAACAATAACTTAAATATTATTGAACTCCGGATGTGATCGTAGGTTGGAAGTTATTCTCTTGACCAGGATAATTCTCATTGGAAATTTGCGACAAATATCATGTCATTATACCTGAGTTGCATTATACATGATTATACGATGGTCATTATATCCGAGTATTGACTTTATATATGGGT
The DNA here is from genome assembly GCA_020271785.1 of Procambarus virginalis. Taxonomy (NCBI): domain Eukaryota; kingdom Metazoa; phylum Arthropoda; class Malacostraca; order Decapoda; family Cambaridae; genus Procambarus; species Procambarus virginalis. The sequence goes on along the minus strand of WNGS01125191.1, from coordinate 55,140 downwards.
CTGGGCATGTGTGAGAGCCGGTGGGTATTAGTGGATTAAGTCTGGGTGGATTTATTTGTGGATTTAGCCTGTTTGTGAGCTTTGGGCAGTGGTGTCATTTGGATCAAGATAGCTGTTCAAGAGTAAAGGGGTCGTTGATAACAGATCCACCTGAATCCGCCGCTATCTTATTGTAAAGTGACAAAGATAGCGAGGATTCATATAATTAATAATCCCTGCCACTGACGATAAATCAATGTGTGGGGAAATAACTGTTTCTCAACCATGACATGAGAAATTGTATCAATTTTCTACCTCTCTCATTCTCCTCTCTCTCTCTCTCTCTCTCTCTCTCTCTCTCTCTCTCCTCTCTCTCTCTCTCTCTCTCTCCTCTCTCTCCTCTCTCTCTCTCCCAGACCTTGCGTCACCCAGACCTTGCGTCACCCAGACCTTGCGTCACCCAGACCTTGTGTCACCCAGACCTTGCGTCACCCAGACCTTGCGTCACACAGACCTTGCGTCACCCAGACCTTGCGTCACCCAGACCTTGCGTCACCAGACCTTGCCAAAGCCTGTGTTAGCGAGGCCGGCAGCCGTCAGGGTCTGCGTGGTATGGATCTCTGAGAATGACAACCAGCACTCATTTTTCACCTGTCAGTGTGTGTGTGTGTACTCACCTATTTGTGCTTGCGGGGGTTGAGCTTTGGCTCTTTGGTCCCGCGTCTCAACTGTCAATCAACTGGTGTACAGATTCCCGAGCCTACTGGGCTCTATCATATCTACCCTTGAAACTGTGTATGGAGTCAGCCTCCACCACATCACTGCCTAAAGCATTCCATCCGTTAACTACTCTGACACTGAAAAAGTTCCTTCTAACGTCTCTGTGGCTCATGTGGGTACTCAGTTTCCACCTGTGTCCCCTTGTTCGCGTCCCCCAGTGTTGAATAGTTTGTCCTTGTCTACCCGGTCGATTCATCTGAGGATTTTGTAGGTTGTGATCATATCTCCCCTTACTCTTCTGTCTTCCAGTGTCGTAAGGTGCATTTCCCGCAGCCTTTCCTCGTAACTCATGCCTCTTAGTTCTGGGACTAGTCTAGTGGCATACTTTGGACTTTTTCCAGCTTCGTCTTGTGCTTGACAAGGTACGGGCTCCATGCTGGGGCTGCATACTCCAGTGTGTGTGTGTGTGTGTGTGTGTGTGTGTGTGTGTGTGTGTGTGTGTTGTGTGTGTGTGTGTGTGTGTGTGGTGTGTGTGTGTATTCACTTAGTTGTATTTGCGGGGGTTGAGCTTTGCTCTTCCGCCTCTCAACTGTCAATCAACTGTTTACTAACTACACTAACTACTTTTTTTTCACCACACACACACACACACACACACACACACACACACACACACACACACACACACACACACACACACACACCACACAACACACACAACCCTAGGAAGCAGCCCGTGACAGCTGACTAACTCCCAGTACCTATTTACTGCTAGGTAACAGGGGCATCAGGGTGAAAGAAACTTTGCCCATTTATATTTCAACAAACAGAAGTGTGCAACAGAAACAGGCCGCCGCCACCACAATACACCCAAGACACATCTATGACAAAATATATTTCCCCACCAACATTCCCGTCTGCAGGTATTTCCCCCACCAATATATAACCCTACACTGTCAACATTTCCCTCACGCAAGACTGGCACAAACAGTTCCCTTGCTCAGCTCCCGTTTGTTATCTTTACTGTGACACTGGCACTGATGTTATCTTTACCGTGGCACTGGCACCGATGTTGCATAGCTCTTTGTTATAACTACATAACTTCTTACTACACGTAATATATAACTTCCCACTGCTCATAACTGCACTACTCACTAATAAATACATGGCGCCTCATTACTCATAACCTCACAACACTCCTCCCACTCTCAATCCGAAGTTGACCTCACAATTCAGACAAACTGAGTTAAAGGTACACACACACACACACACACACACACACACACACACACACACACACACACACACAGTGTAGGGGGGCCAGGTAGCCTGGTGGATAGCGCGCAGGACTCGTAATTCTGTGGCGATTCTGCGGGTTCGATTCCCGCACCCGGCAGAAAC
>WNGS01125187.1:0-15035 GCA_020271785.1 Procambarus virginalis | reverse complement strand
CTGCTGTTGTGGTGGGGCAGTTGGAACTAGCCCTTGCTCAACTCGCCTCACTCAACCTCCAGCTGCTTCATCCTAGCTTCGTGCTCGCGCTCTACTCCTCTCCGCTGTGCCTCGTGCTCTTCCCTGCGCAGCTGGGCTTCTCTTTCTGCTTCTTCACGCTTCAGCTGTGCTTCGCGTTCGCGCTCTTCCTTGCGCAGTTGTGCTTGTGCTTCTCTTTCTTCTCTGCGCAGCTGTGCTTCTCTTTCTTCTCTTTGCAGCTGTGCTTCCCTTTCTTCTCTGCGCAGCTGTGCTTCTTGTTCCTCTCGTTGTAGCTGTGCTTCTCTTTCTTCTCTGCGCAGCTGTGCTTCTTGTTCGCGCTCTTCCCTGCGCCGCTGTAATTCCAGCTGCAGCTTCATTATTTCTAGCTTGATACTGCGCCTGCTGCCACTGGATCCCCGGCTGCTGCCACCGGTACTCAAGTTCTCTCCTCCACTGGCAGGTGTCTGTGGCCGCTCCTCTCCTAAGGCTTCATCACGTGCCTTGAGCTGTGCCATGATCTCAAGTCTTCTCTCTCCCACTTTGGAAGCTCTCAACTTGATCCCAAAGTGGTCGGCGATCGTCTGCAGCTGTGCCTTGGTGCACTCCTCCAGTACTTGCTCGTCTCTCGTGTCTATAAACCTGGCTACTTTATCACCCTCCATCTTGTGACAATGAGTGAAAACTTGGGCCTGATATTTAATACCACAATTACCACCTTGATCTTGCTCGTGATACTGGCAAGGTAGCCAATATCGGGGTTTCACGGTGTTCTCGTTAGAGAAGGGTTAAAGCAACAGTAGACTGGATCTCCTTTCCAGGTGGTTGCTCCGACAATAACCCTTACTCACCGTCGTTCGGCGGGTCTTCCCTCGATCCTCTAGGCTCCACTGCTGGCCTCGGAGAGTACCCCAGTCGGTCTCACAACCGGCCTTTAAATTGCAAGATGAGTGGGGGCACAGATCGTTCCCTCAATCTGTGGCCCGCCCCGACACCGAACTCTTACACAGCCTTCAAGGTCGCCAACTGGTTTTTAGGTGTCCAGTAACACTGCAGTGGTCAGGTGTAATTGTGGCAAGAGCAAATTCCAGTAATATGGTATCAGGCAGGTCACTCTGCTTTACTTCATTACACGGTCACAAGATAAATGGAGGGGATGATATCAAACACCAAAGAGTTTTGGTATTTTACTTAAAAGACAACGAGAAATATATATGCATCAATGTATCAGGAATAATATATGACAATTGCTCCATTCATAGCATAATATTCTGGAGCGCACCGATATGGTAACATCGGCAGCGCCACCTGTCAGATGTCAGCTGACCGGGACCCTCGCGATCGTGGGAACAGACTAGTACTTGTTTTCTAATTCTGTCACGATCCCCGTTTATTTAACTTTTTCCAAAACACTATTCAACATTCACATGGCTTACTTATGATTTCACTGGCCTCACGATCAACATCTTATTCACAATACTCTCACAGTGACTTTTCACCGTACCAAAAGATTACTCTATTCTTAATAATATTTACTGTGAATGCACTCGCTTGATCACTGAACTTTTCTTTATATCTATACTTTCTCTCACAGAGATATCACTGGCAATCACTTCACGTATATGATATTATTCAGTACACAGTCATGTCATATATAAATCAGTAATCAAATTTCAGGCATATATATATACATCATGAAGATCAATACACAGGCATTTATATCAATAGATCATAGAGATCAACACACAGGCATTTATATCGATAGATTATAGAGATCAACACACAGGCACTTATATCAATAGATTATAGAGATCAATCCACAGGCATTTATATCAATAGATTATAGAGATCAATCCACAGGCATTTATATCAATAGATTATAGAGATCAACACACCAATATCTGGTTTACTACCAATATATATAATAATAATACTCACTGGAAATTAATAATAGTCACAGTAAATTCTCTGATGAATCTTGGTGCTTGCACACACCCACACATAGATATATATGTAAACTGATACTGTGAGCGCTCTGGGCAGGCTCACCACATACTGTGCTCTCTGTGACTTAAACTCAAGTGAGACTTGCTCACGACATATAAAATATCCTGACAAGAAAATATATAGCTAACTAAAGGGGAAATGGGAGGGTAACTGTAAACACCTACTTCACCTATCCTAGGATGACAGTTGGGTTGTAGCTCCTGGTCCAGGCTCTCGCCTCGTTCACCATCCAGAAACACAAGCCCACGCCTTAGGATGTCGCGTCTCGCCGCTTCTGTACACAGCAGGTCCGTGCTCCTTCCTCTACAGTACGTCGCAGGGTTGAAGTCGGTCTCCTGGCCGTCAACTTTCCTCCCAACTACGGCAGCCAGCCTACGTCTCGGCGGTCGTCGCACGTTTCCCAATTAGTCCTTGTCACTGTACTCCCAGAGTAACTGCCTCTCACCACTACGAAGTCACTGTGAAGTTATCAGCCGTCCCAGACGATGCTGCTTAAGCTCCACACGCACGGCACCCGACTTCAGAGCACTTGAAGCTCACTTCACTGTCAATTCCCTCGTCGTCTAGATATATCGCTAGGTATTTGGGAAGACTTCTCGACGTGCTTGCATCCAACTGTTGACTCGTAGGGTTCCACGAAGGTGGGGTTACTGTCAAACTTGACAGGATCGTCGATCACACGTTCAACCTGGTTGACAAGGCTGTCAACCCGGTTCACTCACGGTGGGTGGCCCGGCCACTAAGCTGTCTCTTATACTGGTGAACTGCCAACGACGACACACGTCGATGCCCGGCCCACTTCTTGCAACGCACCTGTCCCCTGAGCACTTGTTGCTCAATATTCTGTCAATTCCTTATCTGAGCCACATCTGGGTTGCAGGAAGACCTCACAGAGTGCGTGCCAACAACTGGAGACGCTTATATCCACCGGAGTTCGGTAAATCCGTCACTCTGACAGGATGACCAATCGCGCGTCCTACCTCTCGGATGTGTCGTGAAAGACTGATATCGCCTCGGCGCCAACACGGCCGGACTCACCATGCCTATGTGACGTCACTTTTCCCAAAGTTGGTTTTCATTGGCTCCCAGTGCCACGTCGCTGACGGTGACCAATCTGGCGCCACTGACGTCACACAGTTTTGGCGGGAGAACAGACTCGCCAGCGCCATATTGGCTCCCTAAAGGGCCTATCCCACAGGCCAAAATGTTCTATTTTAGCAAATTTCTCGGCTCATCGAGAATACTGTTCTCTCCCACACATGTTCAATTGTTGCCTGCAATGTAGAGAACACTCGGGAATAGTGGACATGACTCTTACAGCAGGCGTGGGAGAATTAGAAGGGGGGGAACACCGTCACAATATATATATATATATATGAATTAAATTAGCTAGTCTAGGATATTTAAATATCAGTGCCTTGCTGCCCTTGCAGTCTTAATTTGTATATCAATAAGATAGCTTTTATTCACAGGTTGATGAAAGCACCAGAGTTCACCTGTGATACTCATTACTTTGCTTGGAACTACACAGAAGCTTGGAACATCCTGGCCAGACCTTCCAGCATTAACATTCGGAAATGAACCACTAACACCAGAGTGGAACATTAACAGTAACCTATACCATAATCGATAGACTAAATCATTAAAAGCACAATTACCCGCGTACCACTCAACACAACCCTAACAAATTAACACACCACTAACAACTTGTTGCCCCACTAAGAACTCAAAGCAACACTAACAACTTGTTACTCACTTGTAGATTGTGATCAGTGGAGATGTTGCACACTTATTGCAAAAATGTCCTTTTGAAAACCGGTGGTCATAATCTGACATGTAGTATGACATCGTCTGAAATTAAGAAATAATCAAAAGAAGGCACGAAGCTGGGAAGGCTATTGAAAATTATATAAAAAATTACGTATTTTCATAAATATGTGACAACTTACCTTATATATTGACCAGACCACACACTAGAAAGTGAAGGGACGACGACGTTTCGGTCCGTCCTGGACCATTCTCAAGTCGATTGTGAAAATCGACTTGAGAGTGGTCCAGGACGGACCGAAACGTCGTCGTCCCTTTCAGTTTCTAGTGTGTGGTCTGGTCAACATACTTCAGCCACGTTGTTGTGACTCATCACCTACCTTATATACTAAATATGCTTTGTTATATATCATTACTATTTTGAAGGCCACCAATAATATATTAACATAAATTTACCACATAGTATATATATTAATTTTGAGCCAAATTTATAAAAGAAGTAAATATAAATAGTGACTGGGAGGGGATACCTTAGTGATGAGCGGGCAGGGCGAGGCAGTGACGGGGACAGCCTTACACAACATGCACAGAGTGGTCTCCTCCACGCTCTTCCTGGATACTAACACTTCCAGGTTTCCCTGGGCCATATGGATGGGAATAAAAACCACACCATTGATGGTTAAGTACTTGCTGGCTCGTGTCACTGACACATACATCGACCTCCAATAAGACTCTACACGGCGGGAATGGTCCTTTTTCAATATAACCCAGTCCCATTCTAGGCCTTTAGCCATGCGAACGGTACTAAATGTAATGTCTGCCTCGGACGCCTCTGCGTTGCACTTCTGAGTGAGCAGAGTCACGTGATAGGGTGTTCGACTTCCACTGTATTGGAACATCTTAATTTTGTAATGAAGCTCCTTGTCTTCAAAAGTTTTAGCAAAGTCCTTAAGGCTGGCTATTGTTTCGAACTTGGCCACTAATGGGTTCTGAATATTTACTGTTTCCCTTGTGGCAAGTCCCTCCTGAATTTGATATAAATTAAATATGTCTATAACATCGTCATATCCATACTTACTCAGCCCACCAGCAAATGACATGGAGGCTGCTAAGTACTCATTATCCTCACATATTTCTATGGCAGTTCTATAAAGAACCGAATTTGAGTATGATATATAAGCCCTTTTGATTTTTGATCTTGAGTCAAAAACTCGAGGATTTGGTGCACGGACTAATGAGTCCCTTATTCCTGCTTCGACAACAGTCCGGTTGTGAACCTTAAGAACTGACTTCAAAACACACTGTGCCACATATGACACTTCCGGTCCCAGCCTGAAGGACAGGCTGAGGTAAAACTTGTGAGTGGATGGCACCTTATCCAGGGCGGTGACTGTCCCTCGGGAGAGGCTCAGCTTTTGGTATGAGTCTCCTACGAACACCTGAAATATAAACAACATAGTTGAATAACAAATATCACCGGATGACAACATTCGCACACAAGATTTCTATGAGATATCAGTCAGTGTCTTATATGGGTAGAGTAGTGGTGTGTAGTGTAGAGGGCTGACTGCCGTCTACACTACACACCCCCACTCTTCCCTTACATGGCGCTGACTGCCCTCTACCCTTCACACCGCCTATCTTCCCTTATGCGGCGCTGACTGCCCTCTACCCTTCACACTACCACTCTTTCCTTACGTGGTGCTGACTGACCTCTACACTTCACACCGCTACTCTTCTCATACGTGGCGCTGACTGCCCTCTACACAACACACTGCTACTCTTCCCTTACGTGTCGCTGACTGCCCTATTTATTACACACTGCCCCTCCTCCCTTACTTGGCGCTGACTGCCCTCAAGGTAGAGGAAACCAGGACATAAAGGGACTGTTTTGCTTTTCTTGAGGGACTCGTTCGTTGTGCTTCGTTGCTCTTCGTTGATTTCCCTTTCGAGTGAACTGCAGGCTCACCACAGCACTCGTCTTCCAACACGGCAAAAGAATTTGAAGTCCTTAGGGCGTCTGTACGCGGCCTTGTCAAGGTCTTCTTAGGACCCCTGTCCTTTACGACTTTCCACGACGAGGTCTTTTTAATATTTGTCTCCTCCTTCGTTTCTTCTTGATGTTTCAGCTGTCTTACCTCTTCCCGTAGGGCATCCGTCTCTGCTCTGAGAGTTCCGACTAGATCCATCAGTTCCATCACTAGTCCTTCCATTATTGCTGGAATAATATTACTGCACGATTGCAGTCGAACACAACCTCTTACTGAGGTTGTGTTCGACTGCGCAACGACATGGTTAAAAGAATTGCAACTGGGAAATCATCCTGATTTACCGATCTTTAGTTCTTAAAGTTTAAATTGTATTCACTGGAAAGGCGAATAGCTAGGGGTGACAGGTTAAATGTTTACGATGTTGGATGTTTGTGATGAGAAGGAGGATTTCGATTTGGTGATGTAAATGAGCATTTTAATTTGGTGATGTAAAGGAGGATTTTGATTTGGATTCAAAGTAAAACTTATTTACAAATATTGTAAGCAAAGCACAGGAAAGTATGGTACCATACAAATTGAATAGATCAAATTCAAATGACCCGAAATGGATAACAAAGGATCTGAAAAACCTTATAGGTAGAAAGAGAGCTTGGTACAAAAAGATTAAGAATGAGGAAGTCAGTTTAGAATAAGAAATCGCACAACTGGTTAGAAATGTTAAAAAAGAGATAAGAGGAGCAAAAAGAAACTGTGAAGTTCGTATAGCAGGCCAAGCAAAGACAAATCCTAAAGTTTTTTTTCAGTTATATTGAACAAAGGTTAAGGAAAGGATAGGTCCATTAAAAACCGAGACAGGTCAGATAACGGATAATGACGAGGAGATGAGTGGTATTTTTAATAAAAAAAAATTCTCCGTATTTACTAAAGAAGAACTTAACTCTATGCCTTCAGCCGAACAAGTCTATGTGGGTGCGGTCGAGGACAAGTTGACTAGTCTAATAGTTACCAGGGATGATATTATTTAACAAATAGTAAAACTCAAACCAAACAAATCCCCAGAGCCGGATGAAGTGTTTGCCAGGGTGCTTAAAGAATGCAAAGAGGAGCTTTGCGATCCACTGTCTACCATATTTAATAAATCATTAGAGTCAGGCAGAGTGCCAGAGTCGTGGAAGGTTGCTAATGTGGTACCAATTTTTGAGAAAGGAGATAGATCACTTGCGTCAAACTATCGGCCAATTAGCCTAACGTCTATTGTGGGAAAGTTACTTGAATCGATAATTGCAAATACAATTCGACTACATCTTGAAAAACATAAATTAATAATTGCGTCGCAACATGGTTTTACAAATGGCCGTTCATGTTTAACAAATTTGCTATCTTTTTATTTCAGCATAGTTGAGGCAATAGGCCAATAGGCCAATAGTTGCCTTGTGTAATAGCATGGTGTAGGAGCCTGGTGTAGTAGCCTGGTGTAGTAGCATTGTGTAGCAGCATGGTGTAGTAGCGTGGTGTAGTGGCGTGGTGTAGTAGCCAGGTGTAGTAGCCAGGTGTAGTAGCGTGGTGTGGTAGCCTGGTGTAGTAGCCTGGTGTGTGGTGGTGGTGGTAGTATGGTAGTATGGTATGGTAGTGGTAGTGGTGGTGAAGTAGTGGTAGTGGTGTTGTGGTAGTGTTTGGGGTGGTAGCTGTTGTAGTGATGGTGTGGTAGTGTGGTAGTGGTAGTGGTGTTGAAGTGGTGGCATTGGTAGTGGTGGTATGGTAGTTGTGGTGGTGTGATAGTGTGGTAGGTGTAGTGTGGTAGTGGGGGTGTAGTAGTAGTGGTGGTGTGGTAATGGTGGTATGGTAGTGGTAGTAGCGGTGGAAGTGGTGGTGTGGTAGTGGTGGTAGTGATAGTGTGGTAGTGGTTGAGTGGTAGTGGTGGTTGGTACTGCTGTAGTTGTGGTAGTGTGGTAGTAGTGGTGTGGTACTGCTGTAGTTGTGGTAGTGGTAGTGTGGTAGTGGTGGTAGTGGAGGTAGTGATAGTGCTGGTAGTGGAGGTAGAGGTAGTGTGATAGTGGTGGCGTGTGTGGTAGTGCTGGTAGTTGTGGTGTGGTAGTTGTAGTGGTGGAAGTGGTTGTGTGGCTGTGGTGGTGTGATAATGGTGGGTGTGTGTGGTAGTGGTGGTGCGGTAGCAATGGTGTGGTAGTGGTGGTGTCGTACTGCTGGTATTGGTGGTATTGGTAGTGTGGTAGCGGAGATGTAGTGGTGGTGTGGTTGTGGTGGTGTGGTTGTGGTGGTGTGGTTGTAGTGTTGTACTCACCTAGTTGTGCTTGCGGGGGTTGAGCTCTGACTCTTTGGTCCCGCCTCTCAACCGTCAATCAACTGATGTACAGATTCCTGAGCCTACTGGGCTCTGTCATATCTACATTTGAAACTGTGTATGGAGTTAGCCTCCACCACATCACTTCTTAGTGCATTCCATTTACTAACTTCTCTGACACTGAAAAAGTTTTTTCTAATGTCTCTGTGGCTCATTTGGGTACTCAGCTTCAACCTGTGACCCCTTGTGCGTGTGCCACCCATGTTAAATAATCCATCCTTGACCACCCTGTCAATTCTCCTGAGAATTTTGTATGTAGTGATCATGTCTCCCCTAGCTCTTCTGTCTTCCTGCGACGTGAGGTGTAGTTCACGTAGTCTGTCCTCATAACTCATGCCTCTTAGTTCTGGGACTAGCCTAGTGGCATATATCTGAACTTTTTCCAGCTTCGTCTTGTGCTGGAAAAGGATTCCTTACACAGGTTTCTGAAAGCAGTTCTGATGTTAGCCAGCCTCGCATAGGCCGCTGATGTTATTCTTTTGATGTGAGCTTCAGGAGACAGGTTTGGCGTGATATCAACTCCTAGATCTATCTCTGTCCGTTTCGTGAAGGACTTCATCTCCCATTCGGTATCCAGTGACTGGCCTCCTACCTTCATTACCTTACATTTACTTGGGTTGAACTTTAGTTGCAATTTGTCGGACCATTCCTTCAGTTTGTCTAGGTCATCTTGTAGCCTCATACTATCCTCCTCTGTCCTGATCCTCCTCATAATTTTTGCATCATCAGCAAACATCGAGAGGAACGAGTCAATTTCTTCTGGAAGAACATTTACGTATATCAGAAACAGTATAGGTCCAAGGACTGATCCCTGTGGGACTCCACTGGTGACTTCCCACCACTCCGAGACCTCACCTCTCACGGTGACTCGCTGTGTCCTGTTGCTTAGGTACTTCTTATCCAGTGGAGTACCTTCCCTTTCACTCCTGCCTGCATCTCCAGTTTGTGCACTGTTACGAACCTTACCTCTTGTGGAGGCTAGTTCGGTTATAAAGTGTTGGTGGACACAGTGGCGAGTGTTAATTAAAATAAAATCCCCAGCTGAGATCAGAGAGGCCGCGAGTCACCATTAATACTCCGCTCAGTAAAGTAGTGCCTTCTCAGCTGGAGGTTGTGAGAAATAATGTGAACTGGAAAAGCCTTACTTTGTAAGGGAAAAATGGACTCTATCAAAAAGTATGCATGAGGAATATAGTGATATAAAATCATTAATGCGTTTGATTGCATAGGTAAAGAATAGAGTATTAAGGGGCGATGACGCAAGAGGGGTGGACGCCATCTTGACTGGAGAGGGAGGTGTATCGCTGCCGACCGTTCCTGCTATTTGAGGGGTTTTCTCCGGCCGTACAGTCAGATAAGCCTATCCTTGTATATAACCAGGGTTGCAAGATTGGGTAGAGTAATATTACCGAAGTTGGAGAGGTTATATAAGAGTCCAGGTTTCCTAGAGGCAATAATATATGTGTCATTGGATGATAGCGGTTCGTGGCTGGGTGCATGACACCAAGAATGGGACAGTGAGCCGTGGGGTAATCAGAGCCACTTAAGTTTATAATTCATAGTGATCTATGTTTTAAGGAAAACGCCTTTTTTAATGTAATCATGTGTCTTATACGTATAAATTTGTTACCAGTGTACTAGGCTGTTTCCCTTACTCCTCATACTCCCTAGACAACATCGTAAGGACCACCACCAAATTCTCACTAGCTCTCTATGACAACAAAAACGTATCACTACTGATAACATCAGTAAGACACGGCCGTGACACAATCGTGACACAATTGGGTAGCCTGTCCGAGAGCACTTCACATATTGAACAGCCTGATCGAAAGCCTAATAAAAGTGGATAGCCTGTAGGTGTAACCTGACATATAAATTGTGTAGCTTATTTATTCACTTTAACTTGTGTAGAAATTTAGAATATTTTTAATATTGGTATAATATGAATATGTACTTTATTACTTATTTATGTACATTTTATTTATCTTTATGAAAAGTGTTTTAAGATTTTTTTGTGCGTGTTCTCGAGTGCAAAAAATTTACCAGTTGACAGGGCAGTCAAGTGAACTAAGCACTGTCCTTATCAGTTTCAAAACAAATTCTCAGCCTAAAAAGAGAAAGGTGGTGCAGAATTGTAAATTTGTGTTGGAGTCTGCTGTATCTTAGCACACTAAAAATGGATTTGGTAGCACAACAAATTGTCGACAATCCTAGTGTTGAGGGTTTGAAAGCGGCAAAAAAGTCTATTCTAGTGGCTGTTGGCAAGCACTATGGACTATTATTGCACATGGGAATGGTGAAGACGGAACTGCTAAGAGAAATAATGATACACTGGGTAGATGAGCAAATTCTCCCACAGGAAATATTAGAGCAGTCCCCGTCCACCAGTGGTGCAAATGTTGTAACTACAGGAAAGGTAGAGACTCAGTTGCAGTGGCAGGCAGAATTGGAACTAAAGAAGTTGCAGTTTGAGGCAGAGCAAGCTCAGAAAAGGCTAGAGGCAGAGCAAGCTCAGAAGATGCTAGAGGCAGAGCAAGCTCAGAAGAGGCTAGAGGTAGAGCAAGCTCAGAAGAGGCTAGAGGCAGAGCAAGCTCAGAAGAGGATAGAGGCAGAGCAAGCTCAAGAACTAGCTATGAAGAGGTTACAAGTGGAGCTAGCTCAGAAAAAAATTGTTACAAATTAGGCTAGCAGATTTGGGAATTAGATCAGAAAATACTGGTGTTGACGATTTAGGAACACCTGGACAGTTAAAGATTAACAAAAATGTCAAGTTTCCTCTATTCTGTGAGTCTGACCCAGACCAATTCTTCATTCATTTTGAAAAGTTAGCAAGGAGTATGGAATGGCCTGAAACACAATGGGTATCTCTTCTTCAAGGTCAGTTGGTGGGAAAGGCACAGAAAATATTTGCAGCTATGCCTTTGAGTAACAGTTTTGACTATGATAAGGTAAAAGTAAAAACAGCCATCCTTACTGCTTATCAACTTGTTCCTGAGGCTTATAGGCAAAAGTTTAGACAACTGAGACGAGACCCAAGTCAAACCTTGGTAGAATTTGCACAAGAGAAATATCATATGTTTAATAAATGGTTAGATGCAGAAAAAATTAGGGATCTGGACTCTCTTAAAAATTTACTCCTAGTAGAAGAATTTTTATCTTGCATACCTTCTAATGTGGCTTTGTATTTGGCAGAGAAATTACCCAGAGATATCTATGAGTTGGCTAAATTAGCAGATGAATATGAGTTGATGCATAAAGTAACTTTTAAAAATAAAATTCAATCAAATAGACAAGGATCTGGTCGAGCAGTAAACTCCTCAGTCAGATTTGGGTCCCACATGTACCCAACAGCAGGTCAAGGAAACACTTTTTCAAAGGTGTCAGGTGGTAAAGAGAGTAATGTGAAACCCAAAGAGGATCACACTAGTAATAAGCCTCACCCAGAGTTGAAACAGTGTTCCTACTGCCATAGGAGGGGTCATGTTGTTAAGAGTTGTTGGTTTCTTCACCCAGAAAAGAGGCCTATGGCACTCACAGTGTGTGAGGGGAGGAAAACCAAATGTGTAACAAAAATAATGGGGAAAAAAGCACTTGCTATAAATCATTTTGGAGAGTTTATATCAAATGGAAAATTACAGTGTGCAAATGGTTTGTGGCATGATGTTAAAATTTTGAGGGATACAGGAGCATCCCAATCTTTATTATTAGAGAGTGTGTTACAATATATACAGTCTACAGAGACTGGGGAGGTAATGATTATACAGGGAATCACAGGAGATTTCCAGACTGTACACTTGAGAGAAGTAAACCTAGACTGTGATTTTATTAAAGGCAAAAGTTTAGTAGGTGTTAGTCCTAAATTACCAGTTGCTGGCATTGATCTAATTGTGGGGAATGATCTTGCTGGTAATCGAGTTAAAAGAGATGACCACCCAATAATGCTAACTAAGCCAGAGGTGATTAGGGCATGGACAGATCCTGAGGACAAGGTAATGTACCCAGCATGTGCCGTGACCCAGTCAAAATCAGAGTCTCAAATATCACAAACTCCCAATAATGTAAGTCAGGAGACAAAATTAGAGGTTAACAAATCAAATAGTGAAGTGGATCTTTGTGACACTTTTATGGCCAAGTTGGAAGAAGCAGATGGGAACAGGATGGGGAGCACCTCCACCAAACCACCTAGGAAAAGGGGTAGGGGAGAGTGTAGTCCAGTTACCACATCTGGCTCTTCAGACTTGAGATCAAAATCAAATTTTATTCATCAGCAAAGAACTGATCCTACGTTGACTGACTTGCATAATAAGGCAGTAACTGAACTAGAAGCAGAATCGGAGGCTATGACTTATTACTACACTAAAGAGGTGTTGATGCGGAAGTGGAGACCTAGGAGCTCACCTGTGTCACACACTTGGGAGGTAGTTAATCAAGTGGTCCTACCGAGGGTTATAGAGAACAAGTGCTAAGTGTAGCCCATGATTCACCAATAGGCGGTCATCAGGGTATTGCAAAAACATATAATAAAATAAGCAAGTACTTTACCTGGCCTGGATTAAAGAAAGATGTCATCCAGTATTGTAATGAATGTCCAGTATGTATAAAAACTGGCAAACCAAACCAGGTAATACCAAAAGCTCCTTTACAGCCAATTGTGGTAGCCGAGGAACCCTTTACCCATATTATTGTTGATGTAGTAGGCCCATTGCCTAGAACCAAGAGTGGTAATATGTATATCATCACCATGATGTGTCAGACTACACGCTTTCCTGAGGCATTCCCTGTGAGAAATGCTACAACGAAAGTGGTAGTAAGGCACATAATGAAATTTTGTACTATTTTTGGTTTACCAAAAGTAATACAGACAGATAATGGGGCTAATTTCACTTCCAAAGGTTTTCAGCAGTTTTGTGGGGAGTTTGGCATCCTCCATAAGACATCCACTACTTACCATCCTGAGAGCCAAGGTGCTTTGGAAAGGATGCACCAAACCCTTAAGCAAATGCTGAGAACCAGTTGCATGGAAACTGGCAGAGACTGGGATGATGGTCTTCCACTGATGCTCATGGCACTGAGGGATACTTATCAGGAGTCCCTGGGGTGTTCACCTAACTCATTAGTTTTTGGCCATGAGGTGAGAAGTCCACTAACCATCTTAAGAGATAAGTTGGTTGGAAATCCAAAGAGTGTTGTGCAGGTAAACTATATTCATGACTTACAAGATAAGTTAAATAAAAACAGGGCTAAAGCCTTAATTCATCTTAAAGAAGCTCAAGGAAAAATGAAGGCACAGTATGATAAAAAGACAAAGCAAAGACATTTTGAGGCAGGTGATAAAGTGGTGGTACTAATGGCACGACAGGGACCAACATTGTTGCATAGGTTCCAAGGTCCTTATACAGTGATAAAGAAACTCAGTCCCACCAATTATGTAATCCAAACACCTGATCTCAAGAGAAAGGAAATAGTAGTGCATGTGAATAGGATGAAACTAACTCAGAAGGGAACTACCAATACCAACCAGGTGCTTAGTGTAGCCCATGTAGATGAGAATAATGGGGAATGTGATTTTAATAGTGTACCTAATGCTCATGTACCTTATTTTAGCAATGGGGAGTGGTTGGCTAATGTCCAGAAAATGGTGGAACATTTGTCATCAGAGCAGAAGCAGGACTTGGAGCAGTTGCTGACTTCTCATGCAGACATCTTTGGCGATATTCCCACCCAGACTACAGTTATTCACCACGACATCGAGGTGACAGACAACCAACCAGTCAAGTCACACCCATATAGAGTCAACCCTACCAAGTTGAATCTCATCCGGAAAGAAGTCGACTACATGCTTCAACATGGATTGGTGAGACCTAGCAGCAGCAGTTGGAGTAGTCCTTGTATTTTGGTTCCAAAGAAGGATGGAACTCACAGGTTGGTCATTGACTACCGTAAGCTAAATGTAATGACTGTTGATGATAACTTTCCAATACCCAGATTAGATGATTGTATTGACAGTGTTGGTAAAGCCAAGTTTGTAACCAAACTAGATTTGTCAAAAGGGTACTGGCAAATTCCTTTAACACCAAGAGCTCGGGAGATGAGTGCATTTATAACTGCAGATGGGTTGTATGAATTCACTGTAATGCCTTTTGGGCTGAAAAATGCCCAGCAACTTTCCAGCGTCTTATGAACTTAGTGTTAAAAGACATACCACAATGTAGAGCTTACTTGGATGATATTGTAATTTTTCACAATAATTGGGAGGACCATATGAAAGGTTTGGCTAAACTATTAAAATGCTTAAAGGAGGCTAATTTAACTGTAAACTTACATAAATGTACTTTTGCTAGAGCTAGTATTTCTTACTTAGGATATGAAGTGGGAAATGGTAAGGTGTTACCACTCAAAAATAAAATAAATGATATATTAGAGTATCCAGTGTTGACTAGCAAGAAGGAGGTGCAAAGATATCTAGGAATGTGTGCTTATTATAGGAAGTTCTGTAAAAATTTTGCAGCAATTGCAGCTCCTTTGACAAACTTGCTATGTAAAATGTAAAGTTTAGATGGTCTCAGGAATGTCAGGATGCATTTACTAAATTAAAGGAATGTTGTCATCTGGTCCAGTGTTAGCTACTCCTGACTACTCTAAGCCATTCAAACTATATATAGATGCTTCGGACTGGGGTGCTGGTTCTGTGCTAATGCAAGAAGATGATGAGGGTATTAATCATCCAATACATTACTATTCTAAAAAAATTACTAAATGTCAACAGAATTACTCCACAGTGGAGAAGGAGGCTTTATCATTATTACTTGCTGTTAAAAATTTGACATTTATTTATCAGCCAATACTGTGAAGTATTTACTGACCCCAACCCCTTAACATTTATTGCTAGCATGAGA
>WNGS01125182.1:0-11728 GCA_020271785.1 Procambarus virginalis | reverse complement strand
GGTGGGGTGGAATAAGACCGAGGTGAGGGCGGAGGACAAAAGGGAATAGACCAGGGGGACAAGGACACGGATGAACACTGGAAACTCATACCACTCAAAGACCTGTAAAGAAATACTCGCACCTGTATAGGTGAGCCAACAAGTGGAATACAACGATAAAGAGAATTTTGAAAGTTTAATTGTGACGTCTTGCGTACGACAATGCTCCTCCCAGGGTGTGGTCGTGGTGGTGTTCCAGCAGCCACCAGGGTGTGGTGGTGGTGGTGTTCCAGCAGCCCCCGGGTGTGGTGGTGGTGGTGTTCCAGCAGCCACCAGGGTGTGGTGTGGTGGGTGTCCTGCAGCCACCAGGGTGTGGGGTTGGTGTTGTTCCCAGCAGCCACCAGGGTGGTGGTGGGTGGTGTGTTCCAGCAGCCACCAGGGTGTGGGTGGTGTGTGTTCCAGGCCACCAGTGGTGTGGTGGTGGTGGTGTTCCAGCAGCCACCAGGGTGTGGGGTGGTGGTTCCAGCAGCCCAACCAGGGTGTGAGGTGGTGGTGTTCCAGCAGCCACCAGGGTGTGAGGTGGTGGTGTCAGCAGCCACCGGGTGTGGGGTGGTGTTCAGCAGCCACCAGGGGTGTGGTGGTGTGTTGGTCCAAGCAGCCACCAGGGTGTGGTGGTGGTGGTGTTCCAGTAGCCACCAGGGTGTGGTGGTGGTGTTCCAGCAGCCACCAGGGTGTGGATGGTGGTGGTGTTCCAGTAGCCACCAGGGGTGTGGTGGTGTGTGGTAAGTAATGATCCGGCCGCTTAGATCATTGGCTCTCCCTTCTCCCTCTTCTCCCCGTCCTCCCGTGGGCCATCCCTATCTTTCGTCAAGGGTCTGACCAGTGGGTCATAACAGCTTGAAGCCACTGCTCCCCTCGCCCTCCCATCCTTCTGGTCAGTGACAAATTTTAGAACAATATCTCCAGGGCCAATAAACTTGTGAGCTCAAGTACACGTGGGTGCCAGCGGGACCTCAAGAAAGTCGTTGGTGCTTCCACAGTTTTGGAGTTTCTGTAGAGGAAATGACCCTTATGGTCAAGCTGCTCCGGATTGGCTGAAGTTATTATGCTGGGAAGGCGGGGCCTCTCAAGGAAGGGCCTGCCATGCCATTGGCCGGTTTCTAGATCACCTAGCTATGTTTAAATCCATTGGCCATAGGCTTGGGATAGGCGGAGTTAATTTGGCCTAGGAACTAGGGGGTGGACCCTGTTCCACATGTTAAGCGTTTTTTTGTAAGAACAGTCAGTGTGTCTTGGGAGTGTTTCGGGACTGGAGGGCAGCCACCCCATCCAAAGGGGCTGAGTGGCCGCCATCAACATCTTGGCCGTATTGTGTTATTTAAGGTATTGTCACTTGTTTCATGTCCTTAGTAGATATCCATTGTGCCTCTAGGG
This sequence comes from Procambarus virginalis, assembly GCA_020271785.1. Lineage (NCBI taxonomy): Eukaryota > Metazoa > Arthropoda > Malacostraca > Decapoda > Cambaridae > Procambarus > Procambarus virginalis. The sequence continues at coordinate 10,315 of WNGS01125182.1, read as the reverse complement.
AATAGAATAGGGTATATATCCAAATTGTCTTAATTTACATGATTCTACATATTGATAACTTGTCCAGTGTTGCTTACTTCCCTTTGATATATTTTTCTCTACCTTGTCATTTTTATGTGGTGAATTGGAAAACCCATGTTCTCCTCCATTTAGTGAATATTAAGTTGCCCTTGGATTTAAATAAGGTAAAGTAAACTAAACAGACTAATTCCCAACATTGATTATGATTCCTTGCCTCCTGGGGGAATCGGTGATAGTCACATTCAGGTATGTTTGGACGGGAAGGTGGTGGCAGTGTTTATTAACTTATTGTTTTATCCATAACCATGTTATGGATGTACCTTCCTCAGTTAATCTTCAGTTTATATCGTGGCAGTCCAGTGAGGGGTCATACTGGACTGTAAAAGTTGAGCTGGGTTATTAAGTGAAGAGAAAGAGGAGTGTACAGTGTTCAGTGTACATATGACATGTTCAAGTAAACGAGGTATTCCAATGGTAGCAGCGGTGGTTCAAATAATTCTGACGATTAATGAAGCCTCACGCGTCTGTCCGTTCGGTTATGCTGTTGGTGAGAGTGCAGCCGGGGCCCATGAGATAAGAGTCGACGGTAATCCTATGTGGTGCGGTTCGCATAGAGTAGGCGATTCTAGGGTCGTGAGAGGCTGGTAAGGTTTATTACAGGCACTAAGTATGCGCTAGCAGGCAGTTAAGTGTGAGGCCGCCTTGGGTAGTTGGACAGGGTACTATTTTCTCGACCTCTGCAACTACGGACAAGGGTGTTGCATGGTGGTTTTGCAACAATTCTAGGTTTCGAATTGTCGGGGCGGGGAAGTATTAGGACGCTAATTATTTATCCCCGAGGGCGGGTTAGGCGACCCAAACGCTAGATTTTACGGTGCAACCATGAAGGTACCAAGAGTTACTGAGGGATGGCATAGTAAATTCTCTAGCAACGGAATTACAGTGGTGTCGGACAGTTAGATCCGTCGGGTGTTCCGCTATCTAGTCTAACCGTTGACCGTGAAGGACGGGATTATTTGGTACTGTCGGTGATATTGGTGATGTGGTTACCGAGACTGGTAAAAAAAACGACACGGCGGGCCGGGACGGGACGGTTATAGGTTAAATCGAGATCTCCTTAAGTTCTAAACTAAGTTCCCTGTATATTAAGCTCCCTTTCAAGTTAAGCATCCCTTCGTTAGTTAAGTGTTCCCCTTGTTTAAGTAATTATCGTATATAAGTGTTACTATTTTCTAAGTATTGGTTTTACATTTTTATGTCTGAGATTTGTTTTCATGTGTACAGTATTAATTCTCTGGGAGAATTACTAGGTGAGTGGTTTACGGTTTCCAGTGAAGTGAGAGTGCGTGCATTAAAGTGAAAGCAGAGTAGACTCGGTGAAAATCGTTGAAAATTTTTGTGACGATATTTTGTTTCAAAGTCGCTTGGAAAATCTCAGTTTTTGGAATAAATTCTAGTTTTGTAGTCTAGCCATACTTCATCGGGTCGTCAGTGTTAATTCCAGTGTGCGATTAAAGTGATCCGAGTTAGAACTTTGAGAGACCAAAAGTCGATTTTTGGTCATTTAGCGAATTAGCGTTGGGACTGATTTTTTCTAGCGGTTCTCAGCGCTCAGTGTGGCAGCAGCTCAGTAATTGTTTGCGCTCAACCAAGTGTCTAAGTGTCTTGCGAGTGGTATAGGCAGTTCAAGTGATAAGCCAAATACGCGCCAGTATTTAATTTATAATTTTGAGAAAATAATATTAATTTAATTAAGGTTCAGCGCGACTCTGTCTAGCTGTGAGGGTCACGGCTATCAGTGTTAATTTCTTGGTATTCTATACGCGCACCGGCGGTGAACAAGTGTACGCTATGTTACATCGAGTCCATTCAGTAACGTAATAAGTGATGTATCATTAATTTTGTTTAAATAATAAATACTTATAATTATATCTGAGCGCCGTTGTCAGCGTCGGGCGTTAAGTATTTAATAATTGTTGAAGATTTTAAACATCGCGCCAGTGTTAAATTAACGATAACGTTCATTCATTTCTAGTTAATGACCTCTGTTAATATGCCGGGGAAGAAAAAGAGTGACTTGGCTTTCATGTGAGTTTTAAAAATCCCCGGATGACCTGCAATCTTAGACGCATGCGCGAGTTTCAACGCCGACTTCTTCAACACCTCTGGGATAACCAGCTGAAAAACTGCACGATCCTTCTGTCCCTTTACATAAAATAAGACCCCATCCTTCATTTCAAAATCATGAATTGCTAAATTACCTTTCTTTGACGGATATTTTCCTCCCTCTAAAAGTTCAATAATTTCTTTCCACCTTGGTTCGTTCATCTGGAATTCTCGCATTTTCTCGCTGGAAATATTTTCAATATTAAGATTTACATTAATAGTAGCAATGTTTCTACTCAAAGTGTCTGGTACAACATGTGATGGACCAGGCTTGTAAAGTATTTGGAATGAGTGAGCAGCTAGTTCATGAGACCAACGTGACATGCGAGGGCACTTGGTTCTTTTCTTAAAAATATGAGTTAAAGCCCTGTGATCTGTATAAATGACAAAGTGTCGTTGGAAAAGATACGGTTCAAAGTACCTAACACTTTCTACCACAGCCAAAGCTTCCCTATCCATTGCAGAATAGCGGACCTCCGGACCCTTAACCTTCCTGCTGAAATATGCTACAGGGTGAGGAAGATTGTCATTATCACGTTGCATTAAGCACCCACCAATAGCAATACCACTGGCATCAGTGTGTACTTCCCACTCCTTATCAAAATCAGGAACTGCCAATACTGGGGTTGTAATGAGTTGGCTTTTTAATTTTGCATAAGCGTTATCATGCTCAGGTTTCCAAACGAATTTAGCATTTTTCTTAGTAAGCTCAGTTAACGGTGCTGTTGTACTTGCAAAACCCTCAATGTGGCGACGGAAATATCCGGCTGCCCCCAGAAACCTTCGAACATCCTTTGCTGTCTTAGGTGTAGGCATGTCAGCAATGGCACGACAGGAGTCGGGGTCAGGTCGGATACCATCTGTGCTCACCTGGAATCCCAGAAACTTGAATTTCTGAGACGCCAGAGTGCACTTACTCACGTTAAGTTTGAAGCCCGCCTTATCTAACAGTGTCAACGTCTCAGTTAAATCTCGTAAGTGCTCATCGAACGTCCTGGAGTAGATAACCACATCATCCAGGTACGCTAATGAGTGCCTTCCCAAGACTGGACTGAGGATATAATTAATGGCCCTCTGGAATGATGAAGGCGCTGTCTTTAACCCGAAAGGCATCCGCTTGAATTGATAAGTATGAACCCCAGCAGAGAAGGCGGTCTTCTCTCTATCTTTCTCAGCTACTGGTATGGCCCAATACGCAGATTTCGCATCTAGAGTGGAAAAGTATTTAGCTGCCCCAAACTGATCTATAATTTCTTGTATCCGTGGCAAAGGATACACATCACCTTTAGTAATTTCATTTATCTTTCGGTAGTCAACACAAAACCTATAACTACCATCTGGTTTACGTACCAACACTACTGGCGACAACCATGGTGATGTACTAGGCTCTATCACATTCTGTCTCAACATCTTCTGACACTCATCCCTAATTACTTCCTTCGCCCGTTCCGTAAGCCTCCATTGACGGGTGTAAATAGGAGGATGATCACCTGTAGGAATAGCATGCTCGATCCTATCCAGAAGCCCGATTTGATCGTCTTCTGTTGCAAACAGTCTAGGGAATTTACGTAAAATCCCTCTCAAAAGTTTCCTATCTGACTGTTGCACATGTTGCAAATCCAGAGCGGAGATTAACTTATCAACTTCCTGAGTATTACTACTTTTCCCTGTCTCGGTCTTGTGTTTACCCTTTGTACTACTATTTGTAACATTCAGCGCACTACATTGTGCTGTGGTGGCTGGCATCTCCTCCTGGCTTTGGTACTGAAAAATTCCTGCATTTTCTACAATTGTAGCCTGAGATACCCTATCACCTGCCGTGAAACGATAGGTTTTGTACGAGAGATTGACAACTGGAATGAGGGCACCTTTATCAAGCACTGTGATCAAATGATGAGGGATCAACAACCGGTCACATTTCCCAGCCACCTGAAGGATGGTACCTGGTGCAATGTGTCGCCCCACTGATACTTTAATGAACTTAACCGAATGGGGTGGGCAACATTGTTTCATCAAGGCATGCAACCCACACGATTTCTTATCTGTGTCTGGAAGAGACTTAAACAACAACTTAGGGTAGTGAATGTTGTACTTCTGTTTCTTACTAATGGAAGCAATAACTGGCGGATGATCTACCATTTTAATGGGATAAACTACCTGGCCCAACTTCAATTCCTCCAAGGTTGCTTGGTTTGCCACCTCCTCATTTAGTGCAGGGGCTTCTCCTTGTTCTATTGTGAAGACCTGGAATCTCTTGTTGAGTTCTTCACACACCTCCTTGTCATTCTCTGTGTATCTGTTCTCCGCTTTTCGCAGCTTCATCACTTGTTCTTTCACTGCTGTTTTCCTCCTGATGTGGCTGTGGAGCAGCTTTGGTTGGGTCTTGGCTTTACTCGCGATGTCATTTTCAAACTGTCTCTCTGCTTCTCTCCTCACTCTGAGGTACTCATTTCTGGCCCTCTGGTATCTCTCCCTGCTCTCTGGTGTTCTGTTATTTCTGTAATTTCTCCATGTTCTTTTACTCAGTTGCTTCGCTACCCTGCATTCCTGGTTGAACCATGGGTTTTTCTGTTGTTTTTCGTTTTTCTCCTTTTGGACAGGGATAAACCTGTCTGCAGCTTCCTGGCACTTCTGGGTGACAAAATCCATCATGACCTGCACATTCTTGTCTCTAAGTTCTGTTTCCCATGATATTCCTCTGAGGAAGCTCCTCATCTCTTCATATTTTCCTCTTCGGTAATTCAGTCTTTTTCCCTCCACTCCCATCCTTGGATAGGTTATCCCTACCTCCACCAAGTACTCAAAGGTCAGTACACTGTGGTCACTCATTCCTATGGGGGCTTCCACTTTGACTTCCCTTATTTCTGACTCATTCAGGGTGAATATCAAGTCGAGTCTAGCTGGTTCATCATTGCCTCTCACTCTTGTGGGTTCCTTGACATGCTGGCTCAGAAAATTCCTTGTTGCCACTTCCAAGAGTTTAGCTCTCCACGTATCTGCACCACCATGTGGGTCCCCATTCTCCCAGTCTATCTTTCCATGGTTGAAATCGCCCATGATTAAGAGTCTGGAGCCATTTCTGCAGGCAACTGAAGCTGCTCTCTCTATTATATTAATGGTTGCCATGTTGTTCCTATCAAACTCCTGTCTTGGTCTTCTGTCATTTAGGGGAGGGTTGTACATGACTGCCACTATTATCTTAGGTCCACCCATTATTATAGTTCCTGTTATGTAATCTCTGAATCCGTCACAGCCCGGAATTTCCATCTCATCAAAACTCCAGTCCTTCCTTATCAGCAGGGCCACTCCTCCACCTCCTCTCCCTTCCCTCTCTTTCCTTACTATATAGTAGTCCTTTGGAAACACAGCATCTGTTATCACTCCTGACAATTTTGTTTCTGTTAGTCCTACTACATCAGGGTTTTCTTCTTGCACCCTTTCAGCCAGTTCACTTGCTTTATTGGTAATCCCATCAATGTTTGAGTACATTACCTTGAAGCTCACTTTCTTGTATCCAATTTCACCCTCACTCCCCACAAGTGTAGGAAGTTGTTCTATGGTCAATGTTACTTGGGTAGGCTCCTCCTCCTGTGAGGTAGTTTCCAGGGGTTCAAGGGGAGGTGGAGTGGGGGATGGAGGGCTTAGGTCTTCCTCAGGCCTGCTTGGGGCAGGAGGAAGTCCTGGGGGTGAGGGAGAAGGGATTGCTTGGGGAAAGGGCACGCCCTCCTGCAGTGTAGTTGACAGGGGTTTGGAGGGAGATGGAGTGGGGGATAGAGGGCTTTGGTCTTGCTCAGGCCTGCTTGGGGCAGGAAGAAGACCAGGGGCTGGGGAAGCAGGGGCTACTTGGGGTAAGGGGAGGGGGAGGACTTGGGTTTCCTGATGGGCATTGTGCATGGGCAAGGGAGGGTTTGTGCTGGGGGAGGAGGGCCCTATTGGGTGGTGTGCTGGGGTGTTGCATTCCCCCCTTGGGTTCCTGGGTTGCTGGACTGGGGCTCCCCATTCCCCTCTGGGATTGCTGGGTTGGAGGCTGAGGTTCCCTGGCTCCCTTCCCTCTCCTTGCGCCTTTTCCTTGCATCTGCTGCCCTTACTATCTCGTCTCTGGTCATGTCTCTCTGAACATATACCTCTTTGTAGTTCCTTGCATACCTCAGTTTGCTCTTCTTTACTAGGATGTCTTCTTTGATGTCCTCGCTCTTGAATACTACCTTGATCAATCTCTTTTTTTCTCTGTTGTACTGGCCAATCCGGAAAAACTGTTCTATGTCTTGTTCAGCCCCTTCCATTCCTATCTCCTTTAATATCCCTGCCACTTCAGCTTTGTCTTTAGCCCTCGATTCCTCCCTTGTGGAGCCCTCTTGTTCCTTCACACCTACCACTACTACAGCTCTTTTCCTTTCCATTAGCTGGCTCGTGCATCTAGCTGCCTCCTGTGAGGTTACTGCTTTCATTACAACTTCCTTGACTGTGAACATTGCTCCTGGGCTCTTCATCATTTCAGCAAAGGTTGGGCCAATTGTTGCGGTCCCTGCCATTGCTACATCTCCTGGTACCTGGGGGTTGGTCCCCTGGGCCAGAGTCTGAGGAGGGCCTGTTTTTAGGCTTTTTATCTCCTCTTGCGCTTGCGCTGTGTGTGTGATTGTGGCGGGCGTATTGGATGACGGATGGTATACGTGGAGGTGGTAAGCGTAGGGTTGGGCGAGTGACGCATTTGATGACGCTTGTATGTGTGGTGCGAAGACTTGCCGTTTTGATGACGTAGAGACGGTGATATTTGGAACGCTGGATGACACCACCATGGCTGTGGTGGGTATGTGGGCCTGCGGGCCGCTCCAAGCAACAGCCTAGTGGACCAAACTCTCACAAGTCAAGCCTGGCCTCGGGCCGGGCTTCAGGAGTAGAAGAACTCCCAGAACCCCATCAACCAGGTATCAACCAGGTATGACGTACCATCCAAGCCCCAGTACTACGATATCTGAACCATCAGGAATTAGCAAATGGCGAGTATCCTGATTAGCCAATTTGTTATGAGAGTGTAATAAGGGGTCGCCGCTCCCTTGACTATTACAAAATACTGTAGAGCCAAGAGTTCAAAAAAAGTTTGGAAACACTGGAGTCTTTATCTTCCTAAAATGTAAACATAAATTTGTATTTTATTTTTATTTTGTTCCCAATTAATGGCTGATGGACGAAACAAACTGGAATAGCTGGCACGACACTGAGCAGACCTGGTCAACCGGGCCGCGGGGACATGGATCCTCGGAACCACCTCAAGGTAAGGACAGAAAATTGTCATTAGACAGAAAGATGTCACAAGACAGAAAGGCGTCACAAGACAGAAAGGTGTCATAAGACAGAAAGGTGTCATAAGACAGAAAGGTGTCATTAGACAGGTGCCATAAGACAGGTGTCATAAGACAGAAAGGTGTCAAGCTGGAGGGATGTAACAAGTCCCCCCCCCCCCAAAGACTGGGTCCTTGGACAATCACTGTTACCAATCCCTACCTGAGAGAGGGAACCCGCACATGTCAATGTTTGCAGCCGAATCAAAGCTAATGATAAGTGTAAATCCCAAGCTGGTCTGTCACAGAATTACAGGAAGACACATGCACTGTTCCAAGTGCTTATTGGCAACTAACAATGAAGATTTACAACCCTCCCAGGCGCAGGTGTTACAAGTGCCAACGGTGGAATCATGTTGCAAGGAACTGTAGGAATGATGAGCGGTGTGGCCACTGTGCCAGAAAGCATGCAACGTCTGTGTGTGATGCTAAAAAGGGTGGTGCACTGAAACTGAGGTGTGCAAACTGTCACATGGAGGGAGTTCCCGCCTGGCATGAGGACTGTGCCTCACTCCCGCCAAGATGGACTGCCCGGGGTACACCAGCTGGGGGCGCCAGTAACCACCCTGGCTCATCTGCTGTGCCACCACCGGTCACTCCGTCACACTTCCCTGCTTTACCCAACCACTCCAACGCCACGGCTAGTAGCTCGAGTGATACAGGTGTAGTCCCTACCACTTCAGGTTGGTCGCGGGGCCCGGATCAGGCACAGACAATTAGTGAGCTTATAAATACAGTAGAAAAACAAAGCAAAATTGTGGAAAAGCTGACCAAGCAGATAACCGAACAAAATAAGGAAATCATGCACCAAAAGAAGATGATAACCACTCTTCAGGAAACTGTGAGAGTATTAACTGTGTGCAGGCCACACCACCCTGGGGTACCACCATGTGCTCCCATGCGGCCAGCACCCCAGGGGAGACCCCAGCAGGGGGTGTCCCAGCCCTCACGCCAGCTGGGCCCACCCACCACGGCTCCCCACACCCCAGCCTCATCAACGTCGTGCGCTATGAACAGAGGTCAACTATTCCACGTAGAAACGCATAGTGCTGTCGATGAGCATTATGACGTAACTGATCCTGATAATGAACATAGTGACTCTGAGGGTGAGAACTTTAGTGATGATGACGATCATGATGTTGATACCGGGTCTAATGAACTCTGTTTGAAGGAAAATAGTAGTGGAAAGGATGAAAATGACTGTGATAAAGAACAAAGTGAAACCAGTGATGCTTGTAGTGATAATGACGAAGTTCCACTGGACGTGGATGCCCGCCTCGGGCCGCGCGCACCACATCCCAGATGGTTCAGCCGTGACAACTTTAAAGTAATGGTGACAGGTAATGTGCTGACTGAAGAGGAAAAAGAAGGTGTAATAAAGCACTACAACCGGTATCGGGAGACAGTTGCTTTCCTCAAACTGCAGTCTGATAAAGTACAAAAGAACAATGGCGGCCTCTGAATCTCATAAAAACAAGTACAGTGTTATCAAGATACTCAGTTGGAATATTGCTTCTCTTAGAAAACGGTATTCAGACCTCCATCATAAGGTCATGACTGAAGACATAGATATTGTCTGCCTCCAAGAAACCCTAACTCCCGCAGGTAAAACCCCGCAGAATTTGCCTAGTTATCAGTGTTATAATCCCAGATCAAAAAATACGTGTCTCATGTATGTTAAAAAATCCCTGCCACATGAGCCACTTCCCGCCCAACAACGAGAGGGGTTTCAATATCATGGTATCCGGGTACACGTTGGTAACTCTACACTTAATGTTTTGAATGCCTATGCACCTACTGGCCTCCTCCAGTATACTGACCTACCAAGTTTTGCACATACTGATTCCACAATATTAATCGGGGATTTAAATGCTAAACACAAACAATTAGGGGATCAACTCACAAACACCAACGGGAGAAGATTGTTGGCACTTCTAGGTGCATATGGTGATGCTCAAATTATCAGTAAAAATCAACCAACGTAAATATATGGAGGTATTCTAGATAGGTGCATTGGCTTTAACCTATCATACACAACTCATGAGACTGATATTATGGATGACAATGTCTGACCATTTGGCCATAACAGCTAACATACACGTGGCTAATGTTGATCTACCTGGCACTAAACTGAGTAGACGCAGGCTAACAATAAGGAAAGAGCAAGAAAAATTCTTTATAGACAGTATAGAACATTGGTATAACAATTATGAGCCTGAGAATGTACAACAGTATTATGATGACCTCGTAAATGAAACCTATGAGGCCATCAAAAATAGTGAGACGCACCAAACAAAAAGACGTACTGGGAAACAGGTCAGACACAACCAGTACTATGATGATGCTAAACTGAAAGAGCTTAAATCAATTGCTAGACAGAGGTAAAGCATATAAGAGCCTTAGAACTCCTCAAATGTTAAAACTGTTTCAGGCCGCGCTTGCAGCGGCAAGGGAGAGAATGACTGAACTGAGACAAAATGAATGGGAGGGTTTTGTTAGTGGACTTAACCTGCATACTCCCCTGGGCAAAGCCTGGAAAGGCATAAACAAAATTATTGGTAAAAATAGCAGACAAGTTTCACACCCAAACCCGCAACAGAAAGCTAATCAGTTAATTGTAAAATGGGCTCAGGTTTCCAGCCTTGGAATGCTACCAGCTAGCACTAGGGAGAAATTGCGGGAGAGGTCCACAGACAGAAATTCTCTCATAAATTTCATGTTGAGCAAGCAACATGATTAATGTGATGTTCCATATACAGATTATGAATTGGATGCAGCCCTCTCCAGGG
>WNGS01125179.1:120458-138072 GCA_020271785.1 Procambarus virginalis | reverse complement strand
GCTCCCTAGTGTGGCTGTCTCCCCCCAGGCTGCTGGAGATGTGGCGCACCTCTTAGACCAGCTCCCAGACCAGCTCGTAGACCAGCTCCCAGACCAGCTCGTAGACCAGCTCGTAGATCAAGTCTTAGCTAGATCAGCTCTTGGACGAGCCCCTAGACTAGTTCTTAAATCATATCGTACACCTGCTCTTAGACCAACCCTAGACCAGATCGTAGACCAGATCGTAGACTAAGTCATCGGACAGTGGGGAACATGACAAGAAGGCACTGAAGGAGCCCAGTAGGAGTAGTGTCTGTCACTCGACCTAACCCCTGTGTTCTGTAATCCAAGACCTGTACTCAAGTACACTCTCAATACTCATTTCGAGTGCCATGGAAGGCTGTAATCATTAGGCAATTAACGAAGCGTAATTCATTATGAAACTTGTTGTCAATTACTATTGATCCTGAGACAAAATTTAGGACGTGTTTGTGGGATATTTTTTTTTTTTTGAGGAAGAAAAATACAGTTGAAAAAAAACAGGTATTGAGCTGTTCACAAATGCCCTAAACCCCTTGGTGTGCCCAATGCCCATCCTATGGGCATTGGGCACACCACCACCCACAGGATGAGTATGGGTGGTGTTGGGAGTACATCTCTCACAGATGGTATGGTGCCCACCACCACCCACAGGATGAGTATGGGGTCCACCACCACCCACAGGATGAGTATGAGGTCCACCACCACCCACAGGATGAGTATGGGGTCCACCACCACCCACAGGAAGGGTATGGGGTCCACCACCACCCACAGGATTGGGTATGGGGTCCACCCACCACCCACAGGATGAGTATGAGGTCCACCACCACCCACAGGATGAGTATGGTGCCCACCACCACCCACAGGATGAGTATGAGGTCCACCACCACCCACAGGATGAGTATGGGGTCCACCACCACCCACAGGATGAGTATGGGGTCCACCACCACCCACAGGATGAGTATGGGGTCCACCACCACCCACAGGATGAGTATGGGTCCACCACCACCCACAGGATGAGTATGGGGTCCACCACCACCCACAGGATGAGTATGGGGTCCACCACCACCCACAGGATGAGTAAGGGGCCCACAACAAAGGTGACACTTAAGGATGAGAGGCATAGCTCTAGTGTCCGTAAGTTGCTGTGAGCAAGATGTTGCAAGATGCAGCACGTAATGCAACTGCTTGAGCAAGTTTCGCTGAGGAGGGACCGTGCTCACCTGAGAGAGAGCTGAGACGTCGTCACTTGACCTTCGCGAACATAGCAATCATGTTTAAACTTTTCTAACAAGATTAAGATTTTGAATCAACGAGGAAGCTTTATACGGATGATCTAAAGCTTTTCTTAGACGGCCAGTCTATGAACTGGCTAATAAGCTGTGTATTGAAACAGTCGTTATCATGTAAGTGCACAGTTCTTGAATCTATTGTTGATTATAAGCAGTTAACAGTGTAATAAACTTTTCAAGAAAAAAAATTGTTTTGACAAGATAAAGTATAAAAAGACAAAGAGAAGATTCGGAGGTACGCCACCAGACTAGCCCCAGAACTGAGAGGTATGAGTTAAGAGGAAAGGCTACGGGAGTTAAAGTCACGTCCCTGGAAGATAGAAGAGTAAGGGGAGACATGATCACCACCTACAAAATTCTCACGGGAATTGACAGGATGAACAAAGACAAACTCTTTACTACGGGTGGAACACGAACAAAGGGACACAGATGGAAACTTAGTATACCAAGTTGAGCCACAGAGACGTTAGAAAGATTTTTTCAGGTCAGAGTAGTTAACAGATGGAATGCATTAAGCAGTGATGTGGTGGAGGCTGACTCCATACACGCCTGTGGTAGAAAATAATAATAATAAAGTTTCAAATGTAGATATGATAGAGCCCAATATAATCAGGAAACTGCCCACCGGTTGACTGACAGTTGAGAGGCGGGAACAAAGAGCCAAAGTTCAACTCCTCCAAGTTGTACTAGGTGAGTACAACTTGGTGAGAACTTGATTAGCAAAATGAATTTTAAGGTTAGTTTCTGAACCATTATATGCCTCTGTAACCTTTTCCACTACCGCCCACAAGATGGGGACGGGGTCCACTACCACACAAGATGGGTATGGAGGTCCACCACCGCCCACAGAATGGGTATGGGTTCACTACCACCCACAGGATGGGTATGGAGTCCACTACCGCCCACAGAATGGATATGGGGTCCACTACCACCCACAGAATGGGTATGGGGGTCCACCACCGCCCACAGGATGGGTATGGGGGTCCACCACGGCCCACAGGATGGGTATGGGCCCGCTACCACTCACAGGATGGGTATGGAGTCCACTACTACCCACAGAATGGGTATGGGGGTCCACCACACCCACAGGATGGGTATAGGCCCGCTACCACTCACAGAATGGGTATGGGGGTCCACTACCACCCACAGAATGGGTATGGGGGTCCACCACCGCCCATAGGATGGGTATGGGGCCCACTACCACCCACAGGATGGGTATGGGGCCCACCACCACCCACAGGATGGGTATGGGGCCCCCCACCACCCACAGGATGGGTATGGGGCCCACTACCCCCACAGGATGGGTATGGGGCCCACCACCACCCACAGGATGGGTATGGGCCCACCACCACCCACAGGATGGGTATAGGGCCCGCTACCACCCACAGGATGGGTATGGGGCCCACCACCACCCACAGGATGGGTATAGGGCCCGCTACCACCCACAGGATGGGTATGGGGCCCCCACCACCACAGGATGGGTATGGGGCCCGCTACCACCCCAGGATGGGTATGGGGCCCACCACCACCCACAGGATGGGTATGGGGCCCACCACCACCCACAGGATGGGTATGGGGCCCACCACCACCCACAGGATGGTATAGGGCCCGCTACCACCCACAGGATGGGTATGGGGCCCACCACCACCCACAGGATGGGTATGGGGCCCACCACCACCCACAGGATGGACATATAACAAATGACCTAAACATACGACAGTAGTCATGGTTTGTTGACTGACTTATCGCCTAACAACCAATACAAGGTTATTAAGATCACCACTATATGCTATATATATATATTATATATATATATATATATATATATATATATATATATATATATATATATATATATATATATATATATATATATAGGACCAATATATCCTACTGGTCCTCTAGGGAGGATGGGAAGCCTCGTAGGGAAAGGCAACAACGAATGACGTCATCATTATAGTAATCACGACAATTTGTATTATTACTGATGATGTTATTATTATAATTATAGCTGTCACTTCTTCAACTATTAATTTTAGAATGGCTGTTTTGAACACTATCTGCGATCACTGAGTGTCTTGTTGGAGAGTTTATTTAAGGCAGGGGGGGGGGGGGGTGGATAGGAACATAAGGATAACGAACACTTCAGAAGGCCTATTGGCCCATACTAGGCAGCTCCTATTGATTCATACTAGGCAGCTCCTATTTGTCCATTCTAGGCAGCTCCTATTGGTCCATACTAGGCAGCTCCTATTTGTCCATACTAGGCAGCTCCTATTTGTCATACTAGGCAGCTCCTATTGGTCCATACTAGGCTGCTCCTATTGGTCCATACTTGGCAGCTCCTATTGATTCATACTAGGCAGCTCCTATTTGTCCATACTAGGCAGCTCCTATTGGTCCATACTAGGCTGCTCCTATTGGTCCATACTAGGCAGCTCCTATTGTCATAATAGGCAGCTCCTATTTGTCCATACTAGGCAGCTCCTATTGGTCCATACTAGGCTGCTCCTATTGGTCCATACTAGGCAGCTCCTATTTGTCCATACTTGACAGCTCCTATTGGTCCATACTAGGCTGCTCCTATTGGTCCATACGAGGCAGCTCCTATTTGTCCATACTAGGCAGCTCCTATTGGTCCATACTAGGCAGCTCCTATTTGTCCATACTAGGCAGCTCCTATTGATTCATACTAGGCAGCTCCTATTGATTCATACTAGGCAGCTCCTATTTGTCCATACTAGGCAGCTCCTATTGGTCCATAAGAGGCAGCATCTATATATATCCACCCAAACACATTCACATATATGTTCGTCTAACCTACGCTTGAAACAATCCAACGACCCCGCATCTGTTATGCTATCCGGTAATTCTTAGTCACTTTAGAAAAGCGACTTCCATATTCCCGAAACTGAACTAGAAATAAATTCATTCAGATATAAATACTCACAAAGGGATGAGGAAACTGTTCTCATCCCGTTCAGTACAACGTGTTCATACATATATATATATATATATATATATATATATATATATATATATATATATATATATATATATATATATATATATGCAAACAAGCCTGAATGGTCCCCAGGACTAGATACAACTGAAAACTCACACCCCAGAAGTGACTCGAACCCATACTCCCAGGAGCAAAGCAACTGGTAACTACAGAGCGCCTTAATCCGCTTGACCATCACGACCGGACATAAGGAAGTGATAGCCTGAGCTATATGAACCACTTCCCCGCCGGCACCTGGATGGTTATCTTGGGCATAGCATTTTATCAAATCACCTCATTTTTTGGGGCAACACGTGAGGAACACAAATGCAAACAAGCCTGAATGGTCCCCAGGACTAGATACAACTGAAAACTCACACCCCAGAAGTGACTCGAACCATACTCCCAGGAGCAAAGCAACTGGTAACTACAGAGCGCCTTAATCCGCTTGACCATCACGACCGGACATAAGGAAGTGATAGCCTGAGCTATATGAACCACTTCCCCGCCGGCACCTGGATGGTTATCTTGGGCATAGCATTTTATCAAATCACCTCATTTTTTGGGGCAACACGTGAGGAACACAAATGCAAACAAGCCTGAATGGTCCCCAGGACTAGATACAACTGAAAACTCACACCCCAGAAGTGACTCGAACCCATACTCCCAGGAGCAAAGCAACTGGTAACTACAGAGCGCCTTAATCCGCTTGACCATCACGACCGGACATAAGGAAGTGATAGCCTGAGCTATATGAACCACTTCCCCGCCGGCACCTGGATGGTTATCTTGGGCATAGCATTTTATCAAATCACCTCATTTTTTGGGGCAACACGTGAGGAACACAAATGCAAACAAGCCTGAATGGTCCCCAGGACTAGATACAACTGAAAACTCACACCGTTTTCAGTTGTATCTAGTCCTGGGGACCATTCAGGCTTGTTTGCATTTGTGTTCCTCACGTGTTGCCCCAAAAAATGAGGTGATTTGATAAAATGCTATGCCCAAGATAACCATCCAGGTGCCGGCGGGGAAGTGGTTCATATAGCTCAGGCTATCACTTCCTTATGTCCGGTCGTGATGGTCAAGCGGATTAAGGCGCTCTGTAGTTACCAGTTGCTTTGCTCCTGGGAGTATGGGTTCGAGTCACTTCTGGGGTGTGAGTTTTCAGATATATATATATATATATTTTCAAAGACTTTTAGTTTTCACACACAACTATAACCTGAAAGCACTAAACAGTTCTTTACTATGCTATGATTTAAACAGCTTTCATCTTTCATTTTATACCCGCGTTTTGGGTGAGGTGATATGTTACAACAGTTTTAAATGAGGTGAACAAAACTTTCAACAAAGGACAGAACACGAAAACAATGGATATTAACTGGATATTAACTGGGTAAATTGAAGGAATGAATGGAAGTAACTGCGGAAGGGCCTATTGGCCCATATTTCTTGATGCCTCTATATTGGAGCGTGTGGATAATTAATGCACAACTATATTCTACCCACTTCAAGACCCCGCTCCAATATAGAGGCATCAAGAAATATGGGCCAATAGGCCCTTCCGCAGTTACTTCCATTCATACCTTCAATTTACCCAGTTAATATCCAGTTAATATCCATTGTTTTCGTGTTCTGTCCTTTGTTGAAAGTTTTGTTCACCTCATTTAAAACTGTTGTAACATATCACCTCACCCAAAACGCGGATATATATATATATATATATATATATATATATATATATATATATATATTATATATATATATATATATATATATATATATATATATATATATATATATATATTACTAAATATGACCGAAAAAGTAAGATTAATAATTCTAACACGAATTTTCTCGATTTTCCTTATGTTTCTTTTTACTGGTGACGGTAAATGAAAAATCAATTCTCCAAAATTCATTTTTATTTCTAGTCTGACGCGACACTTGAGCGCGTTTCGTAAAACTTATTACATTTTCAAAGACTTTTGTTTATCCACACACAACTTATGACTGAATTTATGGCTGAACAGCATTGGCTCTTATACCTGCATTTGGGTGAGGTGATGTAGTACAATAGTGGGGTGAAAAACAAACTTTCAACAAAACACAGAACACGGAATAATGGGTATAGATTTGCAGAAGTTGGGTACAAATAGAACTGCAGAAGGCCTATTGGCCCATATTTCTTGATGTTTCTATGTTAGAGCGGAGTCTTGAAGTGGGTAGAATATAGTTGTGCGTTAATTGGCTGTTGATTGCTGGTGTTGACTTCTTGATGTGTAGTGCCTCGTAGATGTCAAGCCGCCTGCTGTCGCTGTATCTATCAATGATTTCTGTGTTGTTTGCTAAGATTTCTCTGGTGATGGTTTGGTTGTGAGAAGAGAATATATGTTCCTTAATGGAGCCCTGTTGCTTATGCATCGTTAAACGCCTGGAAAGAGATGTTGTTGTCTTGCCTATATACTGAGTTTTTTGAGACGTACAGTCCCCAAGAAGGCATTTGAAGACATAGACGACGTTTGTCTCTTTTAGAGCGTTCTGCTCCGTGTCTGGAGAGTTTCTCATGAGTTGGCTGGCCGTTTTCTTGGTTTTATAGTAAATCGTTAGTTGTATTTTCTGATTTTTGTCTGTAGGGATAACATTTCTATTAACAATATCTTTCAGGACCCTTTCCTCCGTTTTATGAGCTGTGGAGAAGAAGTTCCTGTAAAATAGTCTAATAGCGGGTATAAGTGTTGTATTAGTTGTCTCTTCATAGGTTGCATGGCGTTTCACTTTCCTTCTTATGATGTCTTCAATGAAACCATTGGAGAAGCCGTTGTTGACTAGGACCTGCCTTACCCTACAGAGTTCTTCGTCGACTTGCTTCCATTCTGAGCTGTTGCTTATGCGTCGTTAATCGCCTGGAAAGAGATGTTGTTGTCTTGCCTATATACTGAGCTCTTTGAGGCTTATAGTCCCCAAGTGGGCATTTGAAGGCATAGACGACGTTGGTATCTTTAAAAGCGTTCTGCTTTGTGTCTGGAGAGTTTCTCATGAGTAGGTTGGCCGTTTTTTTTGGTTTTATAGTAAATCGTCAATTGTACCTTCTGATTTTTGCCTGTAGGGATAACGTTCCTATTAACAATATCTTTCAGGACCCTTTCCTCCGTTTTATGAGCTGTGGAGAAGAAGTTCCTGTAAAATAGTCTAATAGGGGGTACAGGTGCTGTGTTAGTTGTCTCTTCAGAGGTTGCATGGCGCTTCACCTTCCTTCTTATGATGTCTTCAATGAAACCATTGGAGAAGCCGTTGTTGCCTAGGACCTGCCTTATCCTACAGAGTTCTTCATCGACTTCCTTCCATCCTGAGCTGTGACTGAGAGCACGGTCGACATAAGCGTTACCAACACTCCTCTTGTACCTGTCTGGGCAGTCACTGTTGGCATTGAGGCACATTCCTATGTTTGTTTCCTTAGTGTAGACTGCAGTGTGGAAATTTCCGCTCCTTACCATGACTATTACATCTAGAAAGGGCAGTTTCCCATCCATCTCCATCTCGTAAGTGAAACACAACACGGAATTCTGCTTAAATGCCTCCTTCAGATTCTGCAGATGTCTGATATCAGGTACCTGTGTAAAAATGTCGTCAACATACCTGCAGTATATGGCCGGTTTCAAGTTCATATCGACAAAGACTTTCTATTCGATGGTACCCATGTAGAAGTTCGCAAACAGCACGATGTCACCTCACCCAAGTGCGAGTATATAAGATGAAAGCTGTTTAAATGATAGCATAGTAGAACTCTGTTTAGTGTTTACAGGTTATAGTTGTGTGCTTGTAAACTAAAGTCTTTGAAAATGTAATAAGTTATTACGAAAAGCGTTCAAGTGTCGTGTCAGACTAGAAATAAAAATGAATTTTGGAGAATTGATTTTTCAATTACCATCAACAGAGAAAAGAAATATTGAGAAAATTCGTGTTAGAATTATTAATCTTACTTTTTCGGTCATATTTAATAACATGTATATGTATATATAGTATATATATATTATATATATATATATATATATAGATATATAGATATATATATATATATATATATATATATATAAATAAATATATATATATCTATATATATATATATATATATATATATATATATATATATATATATATATATATATATATATATATATATATACATAATATATCATTAACAGTTATATTTAAATGTTACAGAAATTTAAAAAACGAAAGAAACAGTAATAACTGAAACACGAATTGTTAAATAATAATAACAGTAACAATCCATATAATAATAATAATGAAAATAATAATTAGAATAATAATAGAAATAATAATAATAATAATAATAATACAAATAATAATAATAATAATAATAATAATAATAATAATAATAATAATATAATAATAATAATAATAATAATAATATAGTAACAACAACAAAAATAATGAAAAAACAACATTGGAGCAGTGTGTGGATTTGAACCATCGTCCATGAGAATACCACAGACACCTTAACCCACTAGGCCATGACGGGACAAAAGCTATTCCACCAGCAGGGACTCCACTCAGTCCACTTCATACAACCTTACTGAGGCACCGGCTGGAGCCCCTCTAGACGTCCTTAGGGGAATCAGTAGAGTTCCAAGTTGAATAGCTTTTGTCCTGTCGTGGCCTAGCGGGGGTAAAGTCGTCCTGTCGTGGCCTAGCGGGGGTAAAGTCGTCCTGTCGTGGCCTAGCGGGGGTAAAGTCGTCCTGTCGTGGCCTAGCGGGGGTAAAGTCGTCCTGTCGTGGCCTAGCGGGGGTAAAGTGTGTGTCTGGTAATCATCAGATCACTGGTTCAAATCCTCGCAATGCTCCAACTAATTTGCTCATTAATATTTGATAATTTAGTGATCTTTAAGATTTAAAAGAATGTAAGATTTAAAAGAATTGATTGTATAATGTGCCTTCGAATTTTTGAATGCAGAGAGATAGAAATTTGTTATCAGTATTTACCTCTGGCTTCTCTAAATCTTTGCTGCTCATGCAATATATTTCCATTACAACGATTTTTGTTTTGAGTTCATGTATTTAACTGGAAATTTTTACTTCTTGTCATACTACTACAACCTTTCATATGTATCGCTAAAGGTCTCCTCTGAATAAAGAAGGCAAAGAATACTAAAATAAGGTGAAAAATTAGTAGTGACATATTAGAGGTGTACTAAATGATGAATGAGAATAACACAGGGTCTTGTGGAATCGGTTCTAATACACAATGTACCCAACATGAACTTGAGTCCTGGCTTTGTTGCTGTGGACTCTTCCCTTTCACAGTATATACTCAAATGCTCTAATCTTTCTAACAAACGTGACCTAACATAAGCCTACCCCTTCTATTTTCTTTCTTTCTCTTTCCTTTTCTTTCTCTCTTCTCCTACGCTCCCTTGCTATCCTCTTCTTATTCCTATCTCCTTCTCATTCGGTGGTTATAATAGGAGCTGCCTCGTATGGGCCAATAGGCCTTCTGCAGCTCTTATTATTATTACTATCCCCTCTACTACACCTTACTTTGCTCCTCAGCTCTCTCTTGCCTATTTATTGCCTGTCTCTACTTCCTCACCACAATCGACTTGAGAATGGTCCAGGACGGACCGAAACGTCGTCGTCCCTTCACCTTCTAGTGTGTGGTCTGGTCAACATTGCATTATAACGTCTGACGGCTGGAAAGACGAGGCCCAATAGCTGAAGCTCTCTCTCTTGCTGTCACAGAAATGGCAAACACGTCGCCTAATGTCTTAAGCGACTCATCCTCCAACACCAACAGTCAAATGGACCAGTCATCATACTTTTAAGATACATTCGCTTGCAACATTGCCAAGCAAGTTACACTTTTTTCCTGACCATTGCTTACATGGTGGTGATGGCCGGCGGTGCTTGCTGGAGTGAGTGGAGGGGGGGGGGCCGCACGCACACGCACACACACACACACACACACACACACACACACACACACACACAGTGTCAGAGTAGTCACTGTGTCAGTGTCAGAGTAGTTAGTAAATGGAATGCATTAGGCAGTGATGTGGTGGAGGCTGACTCCATACTCAGTTTCAAATGTAGATATGATAGAGCCCAGTAGGCTCATGAACCTGTACACCAGTTGATTGACAGTTGAGAGGCGGGACCAAAGAGCCAAAGCTCAACCCCCGCAAGCACAAATAGGTGAGTACAAATAGGTGAGTATACACACACACACACACACATCTTTGAGTGTGCAATTTGGGGCCCTCGCGGCTGAGTGGACAACACTTGACGGGTCGTAGTCCTAATGACCCGGGCTCGATGCCCGATCGAGGCAGAAATAAATGGGCAGTTTCTTTCACATGACGCATCTGTTCACCTAGCAGTAAACAGGTACCTGGGCGTTAGACAGCTCTTACGGGCTGCTTCCTGGGGTTGTGAGTGTGTGTATGTGTGTGTGTGTGCGTTAGAGAGAAATATATGTAGTAGATATAATAGAGGAAAAATAGATAGATCAGAATGGCAGAGTCCAAGAGCTAATAGCTCGATTCTGCAGATACAAATAGTAAATACACACATACGCGCACATGAATATTATTTGGTAGTGTGTGTGTAATCACCTAGTTGTACTTTCCCAGTTGTGCTTGCGGGGGTTGAGTTCTGGCTTTTTGTCCCGCCTCTCAACGGTCAATCAACAGGTGTACAGGTTCCTGAGCCTATTGGGCTCTATCATATCTACACTTGAAGCTGTGTATGGAGTCAGCCTCCACCACATCACTGCCTAATGCATTCCATTTGTCAACCACTCTGACACTGACAAATTCTTTCTAACGTCTCTATGACTCATTTGAGTACTCAATTTCAAAAAACCGTGTGCGTGTGCGTGTGCGTGTGCGTGTATCCTCCAACAGGTAGGTACTTGAAGAGAATGTAAAAACAGAAAATTTTTTGTGTTACCCTAATCTGACAACATTTCTCATAGGCCTAGTATTGAAAATATATGAACAGCAGTAGGACTAAGATCGCATATAATAGGCCCAGAATTCTTTAATTTAGGCCTAGGAGAGGTTAAATTGTTGGATCGGTATTATGTTTTATTTAATTTAAAATTAAAACGTTACAAAATCTTTATTTCATAGGAAACAAGTGTTCATATATGTAGATATATGCCAAACATGTGCTATATGAACATGTGTTCAACATGTGCTGTTGGTCCTGTTGTTTTTGAGGACAGATTGCCGGTGCAACCTGCCCTGTCAGCTAATGCACCGTATTTACGACGATATCGGCCACAACGTCATAATCCCGGCGGTTAATGAAATTAATAGCACCATAATTTTGACGTTCCCTCGTACTATTGGCCCTCGGTAGTTCAGATGGATGGCCGGGGTTCTCACGCTTCAGCGCCAGAATGCATCAAGTACTTGCGAAACCTGTACATCTTTTCTCAAAGATGGCGGCTTTTATTTACATTCATTGAACAGTTTATGAGGTCCCCAAACGTTGTGTGGTTCGAAAAGTTATGAGGAGGTCTGTAATAACCTTGCATTGTGAGGCTCCAGGCTTGCAATCTGTTTATAAATGTCAATCAAAGCCGTCATTGATGCAGAAGTCTTGATGAGTCCATGAGTCTTGATGAGTCCATGAGTCTTGATGAGTCCATGAGTCTTGATGAGTTTACACTAAATCACTCCACAATTTGACGCTTGTCTGTTCGCAAGAGCGGGCAGGAGGGGCGGGAGAAAGAGACACAGGAGTAATAAACAGTTTAGTATTCCAGCCGGTACTGATAGACTTTACTATTTTCGCCACTTTCTTTAATCCCTTTTCCTCTTACGTCTTTTGTCGCTGTTCCGGATACTTAACCTCTGGGCTGCGCGCAGTAATTACCGCGGGTGTGACAGGAAGCTTAATATCTCGTGAATGATGCCGTCACACCTTTCTCTCACTCTCTCCTTTACTAACTGCTTGGTCGTCTAGATCGAGAAAAGATGCATGGGCTTCAATATATGAGTGTGTGTGTGTACTCACCTATTCACCTATTTGTGCTTGCAGGATCGAGCATTGACTCTTGGATCCCGCCTTTCCAGCCATCGGTTGTTTACAGCAATGACTCCTGTCCTATTTCCCTATCATACCTAGTCTTAAAAGTATGAATAGTATTTGCTTCCACGACCTGTTCCCCAAGTGCATTCCATTTTTCCACTACTCTCACGCAAAATGAAAACTTCCTAACATCTCTGTGACTCATCTGAGTTTCCAGTTTCCACCCATGTCCCCTCGTTCTGTTATTATTACGTGTGAACATTTCATCTATTTCCACTTTGTCAATTCCCCTGAGTATTTTATATGTCCCTATCATATCTCCTCTCTCTCTTCTTTTCTCTAGTGTCGTAAGGTTCAGTTCCTTCAGACGCTCTTCATATCCCATCCCTCGTAACTCTGGGACAAGCCTCGTCGCATAAACCTCTGAACCTTCTCCAGTTTCCTTATGTGTTTCTTCAGGTGGGGGCTCCATGATGGCGCGGCATACTCTAAGACAGGTCTCACGTAGGCAGTGTAAAGCGCCCTGAAAGCCTCCTCATTTAGGTTTCTGAATGAAGTTCTAATTTTCGCCAGTGTAGAGTACGCTGCTGTCGTTATCCTATTTATATGTGCCTCAGGAGTTAGATTAGGTGTCACATCCACTCCCAGATCTCTTTTTCGAATCGTTACAGGTAGGCTGTTTCCCTTCATTGTGTATTGTCCCTTTGGTCTCCTATCACCTGATCCCATTTCCATAACTTTACATTTACTGGTGTTAAACTCCAGTAGCCATTTCCCTGACCATCTCTGCAACCTGTTTAAGTCCTCTTGGAGGATCCTACAATCCTCGTCTGTCACAACTCTTCTCATTAATTTTGCGTCATCCGCAAACATTGACATGTATGATTCCACTCCTGTAAACATGTCATTTACGTAAATTAGAAAGAGGATTGGTCCCAGCACCAATCCTTGAGGTACTCCACTTGTTACTGTTCTCCAGTCCGACTTCTCGCCCCTTACCATTATCCTCCGGCTCCTTCCTGTTAGGTAGTTCTTCACCCATTCTAGGGCCTTTCCGCTTACTCCTGCCTGCCTCTCAAGTTTGTATAGCAGTCTCATGTGTGGTACTGTATCAAAGGCCTTTTGGCAGTCAAGAAATATGCAGTCTGCCCAGCCTTCTCTGTCCTGCCTTATCCTTATTACTTTATCATAGAATTCTAAAAGGTTTGTTAGGCATGATTTCCCTGTCCAGAACCCATGTTGGTGCTTGTTTACAAACTCAATGCTCTCCAGGTGCTCAACAAGTCTTAGCCTAATTATTCTTTCAAGTATTTTGCAGGGGATGCTTGTCAATGATACGGGTCTGTAGTTAAGTGCCTCCTCCCTATCACCTTTCTTGAAAATCGGTACGACATTTGCCTCCTTCCAGCAACTAGGCAATTCTCCCGACATAAGTGACTCATTAAAGATCATTGCCAGAGGCACGCTGAGAGCCTGCGCTGCCTCTTTAAGTATCCACGGTGATACTTTGTCTGGTCAGGGAGGAAATAAGGCAGAGGCAAAAATTACAGACCGATAGCACTAACATCGCACATCATAAAATTTTTGAGAGAGTGCTAAGAAGTAAGATCACAAAATACATGGAATCACAGCATCTCCATAACCCCGGACAACATGGTTTCAGAACAGGGCGCTCTTGCCTGTCGCAGTTGCTGGACCACTATGATATGGCATTAGATGCTATGGAAGACAAACAAAACGCTGATGTAATTTACACAGATTTTGCAAAAGCTTTTGATAAATGTGACCATGGTGTTATTGCCCATAAAATGCGCTCAAAAGGAATTACCGGAAAAGTAGGCAGATGGATCTACAATTTCCTGACCAACAGAACCCAATGTGTAATAGTCAACAAAATAAAATCCAACCCGTCAACCGTTAAGAGCTCAGTCCCCCAGGGTACTGTGCTTGCTCCAGTACTTTTTCTCATCCTTATATCGGACATAGACAAGAACACAACCTATAGCACTGTATCATCCTTTGCAGATGACACTAGGATCTTCATGAGAGTAGGCAACATAGAGGACACGGCGAACCTCCAGTCAGATGTAGATCAGGTCTTTCTATGGGCTACAGAAAATAATATGGTGTTTAACGAAGACAAGTTCCAGCTCATGCGCTATGGAAAGAATGAAAATATAAAAACTGAAACCACGTACAAAACTCAGGCAAATCATAACATAGAACGAAAAGGCAATGTAAAGGATCTGGGTGTACTCATGTCGGAAGACCTTACCTTTAAAGAACACAATAAAGTAGCCGTCACAACTGCAAGAAAAATGACAGGTTGGATAACAAGAACTTTTCACACTAGAGATGCTATACCGATGATGACACTTTTCAAAACGCTTGTGCTCTCTAGAGTGGAGTACTGCTGCACAATGACAGCCCCTTTCACTGCGGGTGAAATTGCTGACCTGGAGAGCGTGCAGAGATCCTTTACTGCTAGAATCCACTCGGTAAAACATCTAAACTATTGGGACCGACTAAAGAGCCTAAATCTGTATTCCCTTGAGCGCAGGCGGGAGAGATACATAATAATTTACACGTGGAAAATATTAGAGGGGCTGGTCCCAAACCTGCACACAGAAATAACATCACATGAGACCAGAAGACATGGCAGGATGTGCAGAATACCCCCGTTGAAAAGCAGAGGTGCAACTGGTACTCTGAGAGAGAACTCTATCAACATCAGAGGCCCGAGACTGTTCAACACGCTTCCACTACACATAAGGGACATAACTGGCAAACCCCTCACAGTGTTCAAGAGAGAACTGGATAAGCACCTCCAAAGGATACCTGATCAACCAGGCTGTGACTCATACGTCAGGCTGCGAGCAGCCGCGTCCAACAGCCTGGTTGATCAGTCCAGCAACCAGGAGGCCTGGTCGATGACCGGGCCGCGGGGACGATAAGCCCCGGAAGCACCTCAAGGTATCTCAAGGTATCAAGGTCCAACAGCTTTATTTGCATCCAGTGTTGTCAACTGTTTCATTACCTCCTCTGCTGTCACCTCTATACCTGATAGGCTTTCATCTAGGGTAATCGCTTCTAACAATGGGAGCTGCTCAGGCTCGGTTGTGAACACTCCATGGAAATTTGCATTCAGTACCTCGCAGATTTCCTTGTCGCTTTCTGTATATGCCCCTTCTGTTTTCCTCAGTCTTGTCACTTGGTCATTTACCGACATCTTCCTTCTTATATGGCTATGTAGTAATTTAGGTTGCTTTTTCGCTTTGACTGCAATATCATTCTCATAATTTCTTTCCGACACTCATCTTATGTTAATGTAATCATTCCTAGCTCTGTTACATCTAATCCTGTTGTCCTCTGTCCTTTGTCTTCTGTACTTCCTCCACTCCCTCCTGCTTCTCACCTTTGCTTCCTGACATTGTCTATCAAACCATGGGTTATTATATTCCCTCCTGCTTTTTTCCATTATTGTTGGAATAAATCTCTCTTCAGCCTCCTTGCATTTCAATATGACTTGGTTCATCATACCTTGCACTGTTTTTCCTCCAAGTTCTTCCTCCCACTGCACTTCTCCCAGGTAGTCCCTTATCCTTCTGTAGTCCCCTTTTCTGTAATCAAGTCTCCTTTCCCGTACCTCTTGACCGTTGGACACAATTTTAAGCTCCATCATGTAGTCAAAGACTAGGGCACAATGGTCACTGGCTCCTAGTGGTATTTCATGTTCCAACTGTTCGATGTCTTCTACATTCTGGGTGAAAATGAGATCTAATAGGCTGGGCGTATCCCCTCCTCTTTCCCTAGTATCTTCCTTCACATGCTGTGTTAGGAAATTCCTGTCAATAACGTCTACCAGCTTCGCTCCCCAGGCCTCCTCCTCCCCGCTGTGTGTGTGTGTGTGTGTGTGTGTGTGTGTGTGTGTGTGTGTGTGTGTGTGTGTGTTGAGAGAGGAGAGAGAGAGAGAGAGAGAGAGATAGAGAGAGAGAGAGAGAGAGAGAGAGAGAGAGAGGAGAGAGAGAGAAGAGAGAGAGGAGAGAGAGAGAGAAGAGAAAGGGGGGTTTATGGGATCTTTGGAATAATGGTCTGTGCCTGTAACTCATAAATAGACTAAGGTTCGTTAATGCGGCTGCCTGGGGTGCCCACCATATTCTTAGGAAATTATTGTTTGAGCCGTGACCGTCCCCCCCCCCTTCCTCTCCCTCCCCGCCTATTCGTCAAGTTGTACCTGCTCCAGCTTCGCTCGTTCATAATTATGCCTGAACAAGTACAACGGTAAATATTTATCATTTGGACCTTTAAGATAGGACTAGATTAGGTTTCGGATTAGTGTAGGGTTAGTGTTAGAGTGTAGGTAGGTTAGGTTTAGATTAGTGGTATGGTTAGGTTAGATTGTAGGTAGAGTAGTGTTAGGTTAGGTTAGGTTAGGTTAGTAAAGTCTTTCTTGGGTCTGTTGCATTATATGTATATATGCAGTTATTGCGTGCAGTATTACTAAGGGTGTGCTTCGTACCATGTGAAGGGAGCCCACGACTCTCTGAGGGCCAGTTTCGAGCAGCGTTGTAGGGCGTGTTCTCTCCTCACCCATAAACAAGAGGTGCGGCTGGAATAGTTAGCACGTGACCATTGTCTGCAGAACACTGTACGTACTAGTGGCTTTTGGCATAGAATGTACTAGCTCTATCTAAAGAATCCACACATTCTGTTTGTAACTCATTTGCATGTATGTACTTTTACCTGAATCAAACATATGTATTATTATCAGATATTATTATTTATATTATATTATTTATATATTATTTAGAAATATTAATGTTGAGGCTGAGGGTTACAAAGCCTTTTTTTATGTACGTGGGATACCCGTGAGGTCCGGGGCTCACACGGATCGGAGGATTGCGGTTTGCGTATGTTCTGTTCTTTCTGTTTCTTGTTTTGTCTATGTTTGGTCTATGCATTTATATGTATCTTTCCATATGTGTCTGGCTCTCCTCTCCTCTCCTCACTCAATCGGATATGCCTCACTAGCTCATCTTCTCTGGAGCTCCTCTACTCTCTCGGATGATCCTCTCCTCTCTCTCTCTGCTCTCTCTCTCTCTCTCCTCTCTCTCTCCCTCCCTCTCTCTCTCTTCTCCTATCTCTCTCTCCTCTCTCTGCTCTCTCCTCTTCTCTCTCTCTCTCTCTCTCTACTATTCTTCCCCTCGCCTCTCTCTCTCTCTCTCTCTCTCTCTAT
>WNGS01125179.1:19941-50282 GCA_020271785.1 Procambarus virginalis | reverse complement strand
TAGGTGGCTGTACAACAAGGACAGAAACCTTCTTGTAAAGGTGGGTGTTTACAAGCGAAGCCATGAAGGAGGATATTCTCGAAAGGAAGAGTCGTCTGCTGTATGTGGAGGGATACAACAAAGTATTCCTGCAGAGGAACAGGACGAAGGAGGGAGAGAGCCAGGGCTAGCAGAGGCAAGGAGAGGAAGCGTAGGGAGAGAGGGAGGAGTAAACCAGGAATAAATCACAGCCCCCAACACACAAGCCCAGACACAAGAGGGGACCCAAAAACCAGCATCCCAGCACACGCACCAGAGGGGAGGGCAACTCCACCACGCTCCCCTCTGCATAGAAACCCGTCCCTTCCCCTCACCCTACCTGCCCTCACCCAACCCTCCCTCCCCCCCACCCCCATTCTGACTCTGTCACCCCCTTCCCCATTCCCATCATGTCCCCCTCTGTCCTCCCTTGCCCTTCATCCCATACCCCTCCCTATCCCTCCTCCTGCCTCACTCCGTATCTTCCATGTCCGCCCCTCTATCTCCTTAACCTACACTCTACCTGTCCCTCCTTCCCTTAAACCCCCACCCCCCGCCCCAAAATTCTCTGAGACCCTGCAAACCACCTCACAGATTTTCTCACCCACGGAACAGCTTCCCACACCAGCAGAATGCTCGCCAAGAAAGGGACAAGAAAATGAACAGAAGAAAGTGAGCTTCAAGGCAATGTACACTAACATAGATGGGATTATAAATAAAACAAGTTAACTCGGAGAATGGGCACTAGAAGAAAACCCAGACATAATAGCACTCACAGAAACAAAGCTAACGAAAACCATAACAAACGCAGTGTTTCCACAGGGCTACTATGTAGTGAGGAAAGAAAGGGAGAGGAGGAGGTGGTGTAGCTTTGATAATAAGAGAAGGTTGGAGTTTCGAAGAGATGGTAATTCAGAACTGTGAAGGTTTCATTGACTGCATATCAAGGCACCATAGCAACAGGACAGAAATTTATAGTAGTAGTCATATATAACCCCCCACCGAATGACAGAAGACCCAGACAGAAATATGATAGAAACAACTTGGCAACCATCATTATAATAGAGAAAGCAGCTTCTGTGGCTGGCAGGAACGGATTCAGACTACTAATCCTGGGAGACTTCAACCATGGGAAGATAGATTGGGGGAACAGAGACCCACATGGAGGACCAGACACATGGAGAGCTAAGCTGCTGGATGTGGCAACAAGAAACATTCTAAGTCAACATGTCAAGGGACCGACAAGAATGAGAGAAGAGGACGAACCAGCCTTGCTTGATCTGATATTTACCCTAAATGAGTCGGATATAAAGGAAGTTAAGTTGGATGCCCCCTTGGGAATGAGTGACCATAGTATACAGAGCTTTGAGTACCTGGTTGAGCTAGGAATTATCACCCCCAAAAAAGAACTGGGAAACAAAGGGCTGGCATACCGAAAAGGAAACTGTGAGGAGATGAATTAATTCCAAAGGGATATACATTGGGATACAGAACTCAGAACCAAGTCCGTACAAGACATGACGGACTATGTCACCCAAAAATGTCAGGAGGCTGTAAGCCGGTTTGTCCCAGCCCGACAGGAAAAAACAAAGAAGCAAAAGAAGAATCCGTGGTTTAATAGGGAATGTATGAAAGCAAAGGAGCTGAACAAACGGGCATGGAGGAACTTCCATAATAACAGAACACCAGAAAGTAGAAAGAGATACCAGAGAACCAGGAACAAGTATGTTAGTGTGAGAAGAGCAGCTGAGAAAAGGTATGAAAATGATGTAGCTAATAAAGCCAAGACCGAACCAAAGCTACTAAACAATCACATCAGGAGGAAGACAACAGTGAAGGAACAGGTGTTGAAACATAGGATGGGTGAGGACAGGTACACAGAGAATGACAAAGAGGTGTGTGAAAAACTCAACAAAAGTTTCCAGGAGGTCTTTACAATAGAACAGGGAGAAGTCACGGCGCTAGGAGAGGTGGCAGCAAACCAGGCTGCCACCTCTCATTAGATTAGGTACTCACCTAATTGTGCTTGCGGGGCTTGAGCTCTGGCTCTTTGGTCCCACCTCTCAATCGTTAATCAACAGGTGTACAGGTTCCTGAGCCTACTGGGCTCTATCATATCTACACTTGAAACTGTGTATGGAGTCAGCCTCCACCACATCACTTCCTAATGCATTCCATTTGTTAACCACTCTGACACTTAAAAAGTTCTTTCTAATATCTCTGTGGCTCATTTGGGCACTCAGTTTCCACCTGTGTCCCCTAGTGCGTGTGCCCCTTGTGTTAAACAGCCTGTCTCTATCAACCCTGTCGATTCCCCTGAGAATCTTGAATGTGGTGATCATGTCCCCCCTAACTCTTCTGTCTTCCAACGAAGTGAGGTTTAATTCCTGCAGTCGCTCCTCGTAGCTCATACCTCTCAGCTCGGGTACTAGTCTGGTGGCAAACCTTTGAACCTTTTCCAGTTTAGTCTTATGCTTGACTAGATAGGGACTCCATGCTGGAGCCGCATACTCCAGGATTGGTCTGACATATGTGGTATATAATGTTCTGAAAGATTAATTACACAAGTTTCTAAAAGCCGTTCTTATGTTAGCCAACCTGGCATATGCCGCTGATGTTATCCTCTTGATATGAGCTTCAGGGGACAGGTCTGGCGTGATATCAACCCCCAGGTCTTTCTCTCTCTCTGACTCCTGAAGTATTTCATCTCCCAGATGATATCTTGTATCTGGTCTCCTTCATCCTACCCCTATCTTCATTACATTACATTTGCTTGGGTTAAACTCTAACAACCATTTGTTCGACCATTCCTGCAGCTTGTCCAGGTTTTCTTGAAGCCTCAAGCTGTCCTGCTCTGTCTTAATCCTTCTCATAATTTTGGCGTCGTCAGCAAACATTGAGAGGAATGAGTATATACCCTCTGGGAGATCATTTACGTATATCAGAAACAGGATAGGTCCGAGTACAGAGCCCTGTGGGACTCCACTGGTGACTTCACGCCAATCTCAGGTCTCACCCCTCACTGTAACTCTCTGCTTCCTATTGCTTAGGTACTCCCTTATCCACTGGAGCGCCCTACCAGTTACTCCTGCCTGTTTCTCCAGCTTATGCATCAGCCTTTTATGGGGTACTGTGTCAAAGGCTTTCCGACAGTCCAAAGAAATGCAGTCCGCCCATCCTTCTCTTTCTTGCTTAATCTTTGTCACCTGATCGTAGAATTCTATCGAGCCTGTAAGGCAAGATTTACCCTCCCTGAACCCATGTTGATGGGTTGTCACGAAGTCTCTTCTCTCCAGATGTTTTACTAGGTTTTTTCTCACAATCTTCTCCATCACCTTGCATGGTATACAAGTTAAGGATACTGGCCTGTAGTTCAGTGCCTCTTGTCTGTCACCCTTTTTGTATACTGGGATTATATTAGCCGTCTTCCATATTTCTGGTAGGTCTCCCGTTTCCAGTGACCTACTATACACTATTGAGAGAGGCAAACAAAGTACTCCTGCACACTCTTTCAATACCCATGGTGAGATTCTGTCCGGCCCAACAGCTTTTCTCACGTCCAGCTCCAATAGGTGCTTCTTGACCTCATCACTTGTAATTTCGAACCTTTCTAAGGTCGCCTGGTTTGCTGCCACCTCTCCTAGCGCCGTGACTTCTCCTTGTTCTATTATGAAAACCTCCTGGAACCTTTTGTTGAGTTCTTCACTCACCTCTTTATCATTCTCTGTGTACCTGTCCTCGCCCACCCTAAGTTTCACCACCTGTTCCTTCACTGTTGTCTTCCTCCTGATGTGACTGTGTAATAGTTTTGGTTCGGTCTTGGCTTTGTTAGCTATATCATTTTCATACCAAAAATGCTCTTTTCTCAGCTGCTCTTCTCACACTAACATACTCGTTCCTGGTTCTCTGGTATCTCTCTCTACTTTCTGTTGTTCTGTTATTACGGAAGTTCCTCCATGCCCTTTTGTTCATCTCCTTTGCTTTCATACATTCCCTAGTAAATCATGGATTCTTCCTTTGCTTCTCTGTTTTTTCTGTCGGGCCAGGACAAACCTGCTTACAGCCTCCTGACACTTTTGGGTGACATAGTCCATCATATCTTGTACGGACTTGGTTCCGAGTTTTTTTTTTTTTTTTTTTGTGTGTGTGTGTGTGTGTGTGTGTGTGTGTGTGTGTGTGTGTGTGCATGTGTTAGCAAGAAACATAAGTAGTAGATATAATAGAGGAAACATAAATTGGTTAGAAAGGCGGGGTCCAAGAGCTAATAGCTCGATTCTGCAGATACAAATAGTAAATACACACACAGTGACAAAGCGAGGAAAAAAAAATGGATCCAAACCACAACTGTTCACCTCTGCTCACCCAGCAGTAGATGAATACCTGGTTGTAAACCGATTGGCGGGTCGTGTTCCACGCAAAACTAGTAGGGTAGGCTTACCATGAGCTATGGGAAGGGAAAGCTCTCAGCCAGCTAACAGGAGTCAGCAGTCGTCTGCTCCTGTACCCACCTGTGTGTAAAACTAGTAGGGTAAGGCTTACCATGAGCTATGGGAAGGGAAAGCTTTCAGCCTGCTAACAGGAGTCAGCAGTCATCTGCTCCAGTACCCTCCTGTGTGTAAAACTAGTAGGGTAAGGCTTACCATGAGCTATGGGAAGGGAAAGCTCTCAGCCAGCTAACAGGAGTCAGCAGTCGTCTGCTCCAGTACCCTCCTGTGTGTAAAACTAGTAGGGTAAGGCTTACCATGAGCTATGGGAAGGGAAAGCTTTCAGCCTGCTAACAGGAGTCAGCAGTCATCTGCTCCAGTACCCTCCTGTGTGTAAAACTAGTAGGGTAAGGCTTACCATGAGCTATGGGAAGGGAAAGCTCTCAGCCTGCTAACAGGAGTCAGCAGTCGTCTACTTCTACGTAAAAAGATATATTATGGCCTGATTCCTTTGTAACATATTACATATTTCCATCCTTAACGGAAGGCTAATCTTTCCTCTTAAACTTGACAAAAACGGTAATATTCAAAGTATGGGAAATTCTAAATCTATACACACATTATATGAACTCACACAATTACGTATGTTCCACTGGACTATACCTTGCCTTCATTAAACAGCATTTATTCAGTTCCTTCTCTAAGCCCTCAATTCTATAATTATAGTTCGAATCGTCTCCAGGTGGTTGAGTCATCAGAGGTAGACATCAGGACAGCCTTCAACACAACATAAGAATACAAGGGCCTGCAAGAAACCTGTATCTAAGATAATTATATTCTTAACTGTTCTCTGTGATTTTCTTAGAGATGCATTAATTTAAGTTGTCATGACTCGCCAATCTCATCTTCACTAGATTATTGCAAATGATTCGCCAATCTCATCTTCGCCAGCCTCCCCTCGTGACTGTCTTGTTCAATCTTCTTGATTTGCTTGTCCTGCTTGATTTACATAACTTGTTTACTGAATATGCTTGCCTTGATTTTTGTCTGATTTGTTTGCCTTTTGATTTGTTTGTGTCTCGATATGTTTGCGTCTTGATTTGTTTGCGTCTGTGATATGTCTGCATATTGATTTATTTGCGTCTTGATATGTTTGCGTCTTGATTTTTCTGCGTCTTGATATGTATGCGTCTTGATTTGTCTGCATATTGATTTGTTTGCGTCTTGATATGTTTGCGTCTTGATATGTTTGCGTCTTGATATGTTTGCGTCTTGATATGTTTGCGTCTTGATATGTTTGCGTCTTGATATGTTTGCGTCTTGATCATCCTGCCCCTCAGGAATCTTACGTATTACCTTATTTCCTTTGCCTCTCTCGCCCCACTCGTCCTTACTTGCTTTACTGAGTTACATTCAATTGATCTGCTTTAATTCCAACCAGTTTCCTGCCCTAACTTGCCTGCCCCGTGCCAGGCCTTGGTGGGGACTACCCTGGGCTGTACTGCCCTAACCTCCTCGTTACACCCGGGTGCTCTTAGTATTGATGATTTGATCACAAGGTCTTCATCACTACCGTCACGTCCAGCCGGCCTCCAGCAAGGTCTCCATCACTACCGTGACGTCCAGCTGGCCTCTAGCAAGGTCTCCATCACTACCGTGACGTCCAGCCGGCCTCCAGCAAGGTCTCCATCACTACCGTGACGTCCAGCCGGCCTCCAGCAAGGTCTCCATCACTACCGTGACGTCCAGCCGGCCTCCAGCAAGGTCTCCATCACTACCGTGACGTCCAGCCGGCCTCCAGCAAGGTCTCCATCACTACCGTGACGTCCAGCCGGCCTCCAGCAAGGTCTCCAGCACTACCGTGACGTCCAGCCGGCCTCCAGCAAGGTCTCCATCACTACCGTGACGTCCAGCCGGCCTCCAGCAAGGTCTCCATCACTACCGTCACGTCCAGCCGGCCTCCAGCAAGGTCTCCATCACTACCGTGACGTCCAGCCGGCCTCCAGCAAGGTCTCCATCACTGCCGTCACGTCCATCCGGCCTCCAGCACTACTGTCACGTCCAGCCAGCCTCCAGCAAGGTCTCCATCACTACCGTCACGTCCATCCGGCCTCCAGCACTACCGTCACGTCCAGCCGGCCTCCAGCAAGGTCTCCATTAATAACGAGACATCCAGCCGGCCTCCAGCAAGGTCTCCATTACTAACGTGACGTCCAGCCGGCCTCCAGCAAGGTCTCCATCACTACCGTCACGTCCAACCGGCCTCCAGCAAGGCCTCCATCACTACCGTCACGTCCAACCGGCCTCCAGCAAGGTCTCCATCACCGTCACGTCCAGCTGGCCTCCAGCAAGGTCTCCATTACTAACCTGACATCCAGCCGGCCTCCAGCAAGGTCTCCATTACTAACGTGACGTCCAGCCGGCCTCCAGCAAGGTCTCCATCACTACCGTCACGTCCAACCGGCCTCCAGCAAGGTCTCCATCACTACCGTCACGTCCAACCGGCCTCCAGCAAGGTCTCCATCACCGTCACGTCCAGCTGGCCTCCAGCAAGGTCTCCATTACTAACGTGACATCCAGCCGGCCTCCAGCAAGGTCTCCATTACTAACGTGACGTCCAGCCGGCCTCCAGCAAGGTCTCCATCACTACCGTCACGTCCAACCGGCCTCCAGCAAGGTCTCCATCACTACCGTCACGTCCAGCTGGCCTCCAGCAAGGTCTCCATCACCGTCACGTCCAACCGGCCTCCAGCAAGGTCTCCATCACCGTCACGTCCAGCTGGCCTCCAGCAAGGTCTCCATTACTAACGTGACATCCAGCCGGCCTCCAGCAAGGTCTCCATTACTAACGTGACGTCCAGCCGGCCTCCAGCAAGGTCTCCATCACTACCGTCACGTCCAACCGGCCTCCAGCAAGGTCTCCATCACTACCGTCACGTCCAGCTGGCCTCCAGCAAGGTCTCCATCACTACCGTCACGTCCAGCTGGCCTCCAGCAAGGTCTCCATCACCGTCACGTCCAGCCGGCCTCCAGCAAGGTCTCTATCACTACCGTGACGTCCAGCCGGCCTCCAGCAAGGTCTCCATCACATGGATCACATCTCCAGAACACAATGCGTGTATAATGGGTCAGCTCCTGTTTCAAGCACTTCTTCGCTCACGTCAAGTGAATTTTATGTTCCATATTTCCATAAAATGGGTCGTCGAACCACAATAGACCTGTGTGGGATCGAACCGGGATCCTCGTAGTTACATCAGAGCTGGGAGGCCGCTGGATTGATACCCTCGCGAGCCATGTGTATAACCTCCCGTGATTATGAGCGTTAAAACACGGCTAAAAATTTACTGTTGCTTAAGAAATACAGTCGAGGGTTAGGTCATAGGTGCCTCGAACCACGGATCACCAGAGGGGCAGCACGTAGCGGTAACCACTGAGCTATTGAACACCCACGATAAGGGAGGATGTGAAAGATAAGCATCTGGTGTCCGATTGAGACTTCAGACCTCTTACGCCTAGAGATATTACACACACACACACACACACACACACACACACACACACACACACACACACACACACACACACACACATGATGAGCGACCACAGTGTATTGGAGTTTGAATACCTGATTGAAGAAGGGTTATTGAACTCGAGGAGAGATACTGAAACCAAAAGATTAGCATACCGAAAGGGAAACTATGAGGAGATAAGAAANTAAAATAATAACATGGCACAATGTACATGGCACAATAACAAGTTCAAACCAGAAAACAAAAAAAAAAACATTTCCGCACAAAAACCCTCACGTAAGAGAGCAAACAGCTAGCCAGAAGGGCACATAATACAACAAAGGCAAAGAAACAGAATTCATGAAAAGGTATAGCCTAAATCACAAGAACAGATACCTCGGCCTGAAGGGCACACAATAAACATCACAAACCATACCAAAGTCCAAGAACACTCGATACACACAGCAAGCACTCAAACTATCAAGATTGCGCATACTTGTCCGGCCACTTCGCTGCCGGGAAAAGAATACAATACGCCTCCCACAGCACCAGGATTTCGTCCACAATAGGGTGAGGAAGGTCGTCCGAGGATCGGGCATCGAAATCGGCACACCCTCAACAACACCCGATTCTGCGGAACCCAGACAGTCGAGGGCACCACGGAACAGGCAGCACTCGGTCATGAAAGTGAATATCCACAGGGTTGGTCTGCGAATCATACGCCACGCCATTGGCCAAGATGAACGGGACGGGCTTCCCCTTACAGGTGCGGGCAACGGGCAGCGCACTTGTAACCTCGGCAGCCTCCACAGGGCTCCGCAGCAACCACCGGACGGGACACCTGCAGGGGCCCCCCTCGCCGAACATCCTTCTTAAGTAACAACACCAGGTCGCGGCCTGCACCAGCACCTCCCTCACCAACATCCGGAGGAGCAACCACCCCCCACTGCGGGGAACCGCCGACAGAAGAACTGGAGGTGAATCATACACACAATCCTTGGCATCAGCAGGTACATGGACATCAGCGACCACCACCTCATCTCCCGAAGACCCATCGGCGTCGAAACCCTCCACATCAGCCCATGCAGTAGAAGAACGCCTGGACCGCTTGGCACCGGGCGCACATCCTCAGAGCCGAGGCGGACCCAGAACCACGGGCATCACAAGCCGCGCGGACCAACGCCCGTCTCATGACTGCAGCAGCCTCAACCGCAGGGGGAACCGGACCACACACAACGGGGACCCCACATCCACTTCAGCACCCAGCACAGCCGTGATCCGAGGCGAGGAGGCAGGGCCAGGCGCAGCAGCTGAAGACAGGTGAACAGGCGGCAAGGAGGGCGCAGCATCAAGGCCCACAGGAGCAGCAGGGACAGGAGCAGGAGGATCCACCGAGAGCATCGCAACAGCCTGAGGAGGGCCGGCGACATCCGAGGGAACGTCAGGGACGCCGAGGGAGCCGCAACAACAAGCTGGTCGGTCTCCGCATCCCCGGAGTCCTCGTCCAGGGGAAGCGGAGGGAAATCTTCTTCCCTAAAGAGGTTGACAGGGGCAACCGGAGCCGCATCGCACCCGGCAGCCTGATGCCCCATCAAGCCACACCGGAAACAGGTCCGAGGCTGTCGGGCATAGTACACCCGTATGTAGCACCCCAGAAGCCGGACCGAAGATGGAATATCCGACCGCAAGCGCATTCCCAAGGTGCGAATGTTAGTCCGCCTCCCGGCATACCTCCCAGAGGATATCGTGTTGACCCTCACACTGATGACTGGCCCAAACCGCTGGAAGTAACGCCGCAGAAGATCCTCGGGAAACTCCAGGGGCGCCCCATGCACACTGACATAGGTCAGCGCACCACTCCGGTCTGATATGGAGACAGAGCCGGCACCCCCCGGCAACGACAGCGAGCGTCCCTCGTAACGACCGAGGAAATCACGGTACACCTCCTCCGTCACCAGTTTGATGACAACACGATGGGCAGTCACAAGCTCAATCCCGTCGACGTCCAGCACAGGGACATGAAGCAAGTCGCACAGAACCACGGCTACTTCCGGATATCCAGCACGCCCAGTGAACTCCAGGCCCACGGAGTTCACGTGCTTAATAGAGGGCAGAGGACCACCCATGTAAGCCCAACACCTGCCACGTCCGTACTCAGCCAGCCAGGCAACAACACGGGGGGGGGGGGGCAGCGACGCCCCGCCACCTGGCGACCAAACAGCCAATAACCCCAGCAGTCACGGAGGGACACGTCCGCACTCCACGGCTGCTCAGGGTCAACTCCCCACAGGGAAACTGTTTCCAGCAGTTCTGGCCTTGCCCATGGAGGAGTGAAGAAAACTCAGGCTTATCTTTAACAGCACTTCCTCTGAGTCTTGCCTGCCATAACAAAATGGTCGCAGGTCTCTCTTCCACACCTGCGTTTCTCTACGGTCTAACAAAGTGGCCAGCTGAGTTAATATCTTTGCTCCCCAGCAATGCAGTTCAGTGGGTATGCACTATGTTGCCTGATAACAAAGTGCTGCTGCATTTGCAGCGTTGATACAGGACCACAGCCTAGGGTTCGCTTCTATAAAATGTCTATGTTGCTCTAGCACCACCAGCCACTAGGAAATTTCCATATAAAATCTTACTGTTCACTTTGTGGGGTTACACTATCACCCGTGTATGCTTGTAGAGATAATATGGAGGCACACTTAAACATGTCAGTAAGAATGTATGACATTTACTAACGAAAAGCTACATGAACACACATATATATGGAAATGGTACATGAATGGATATATATAAATAAATATTCTGGAGATCATTGGCAACTCTCCTCTCACGACCTCCGGCAACTCCGTCAGCTGGACAGATTTAAATGGGGTCTCACACTCTCTCAAGGGGGGCACGGGAGACATCTCCTGTCCACGAGGCTAACCATAGCCCGTGCTTCTTGCCCAGCTCCTGTGCCAGGTAAGTTACGGGCTCACCATAGCCCGTGCTACTTGGAACTTGTTCCGAGTAGCTGAATCTATAACAACATCTCTCAAGGGGGGGGGGGGCACTTCTTCAACGTCGACCGCCGCCTCGCCAACTGCCACATCGTCCACACACTGTCTTCCTTAACAGTCGTAAATACTAGCTGCCCTACAGCCTATCCTAATACTAATGTACTAATAAAAATACTGATACCATATATAGATATTTGGTGGCCTAACTAGCCTACTCAGTAAGGGGTAAAGGGAGGGAAAAATGATCTACCTTCAACATTCCTGCTCACGACGCCTGTCCCTCGATGGTGTGAGATTCCCACATTTCCTGGGCCACTCCTTGACGATGCAGTAGTGTGTTGCACGGCTTCAGGTGTCGTGAAGCAATTGCGTCTTCTCTGTGCCACTCCCTAAGTTCGGGTCATCCAATCCTGGTCCAACCAATGGTCACTGAGCCAGTCTCTGTGTACTCACGTTCCTTCCACGGGGCGTTTCCTTCTTGACCTAGAAACTGTGTCTTCCCTCCATCCTCAGTAGACGTGACCCGGTCACTGCAGACCTGCTCGTCTCACCAACCAGACTCGCGGGCGTCAGGCTATGCCCTCCTGAGTCATCGCCGACCGGTGCATCAAGTTTTGGCACTTCTTCGCCTACTAAACTTGCCTTCTTCGTGTTCCCAGGATCAAAGTGTCTTCGGCAATAATGGTGGACTGCGATAGCTGCCAGAGTCTCCAACCTCGAGAGTCATTCGACGCAACTCTTTGCACATTAGTAGGGGGTGTTTATATTAAATTTGTATATATGCAGCCAATCAAACTACAGTATTAAAGTACATATATTAGTAATGAAAATTGAGGTCTTATCTTGTTGTAAAGTAGGCTTAGTCCACCAGGTATAAACAAGGATGATGACACCAAATAATCCTGGTGGTTGAAGTACCTCGAGGTACCACCACCCATGTACTGGTGTACCAGGCAACTGTACTGCCTCCTCTTCTATTGTTTCTGCCAAAGGGCACTTGCTGTTAAGTTGGAATCCTATATATATGACAGTTATATCAGATGAAACATTTGTATATTATATGATAAGGACCAAGGAATAATTACCTGAGTTGAGTCTCTGCCTCACGTCCTGACCGGAATTATCCTATCTACCTAACATTACTGGCCAGGAATGACTTAGATAAGATTTCGGAAAGACACTTCCTTTGTTTAGATGATGACTGCGTGTTGATGATGGAAGAAGCACTAATTTTCTCTCCATAACACTTCGTCCAAGGAAGAATTATAGGAGCTGAACTCGCTCCAGCGACTCTGGTCTTAACAATGGCTGACCTCTCTCCCACTGACGCCTTGGCTCTCCTTGTCTAGATGTCAATAAGTGGTACACAAGTCACGTTTACTTTATTTTGGTACTGATAATTAGATTAATTGAAATGAGATCCTTTTATGATGTTAAAAGTCCAAAGACAGCTGTATTAAGAATAATTCCCAACAGAATAGCTGGTGAATTTATAGCGCTATATGGCAATGATATCCCGTTTTCTATTGATGGAAAATTCTACTACAGGCTACATTTTCTATGGGCTAACTTGTGTATACAACCCAGCAGCAATATTATCTGCTTATTGTATTTATTATTAGTAAATTGTGTCGGGTTTTCCGACAAGAACTAAGAGGTATGAGTTATGAGGAAAGGCTGAATAAACTGCACCTCATGTCGCTGGAAGACAGAAGAGCTCGGGGAGACATAATCACCACATACAAAATTCTCGGGGAAATTAACAGGGTAGACAAGGATAGATTATTTAACAGGATGGTACAGGCACAAGGTGGAAGCTGAGTGCCCAAATGAGCCACAGAGATATTAGAAATAAATTTTTCAGTGTCAGAGTGGTTAGTAAATGGAATGCACTAGGAAGTGATGTGGTGGAGACTGACTCCATACACAGTTTCATATGTAAATATGATAGAACTCGAGAAGCTAAGGAATCTGTACACCAGTAGATTGACGATTGAGAGGCGGGACCAAAGAGCCAAAGCTCAACCCTCGCAAGCACAACTAGGTGAGTCCAACTAGATGAGTACACACACACAATACATAATCTCTAGCCTTTTACAGAAATATTGCTCACACATCATGAACATTATAAGTTATAAATCACATTGACGTGATGTGATCTGAACCCGTGAACATAACTCTGGCAGTAATTCCTGAGCCATATAATAGAGTTCAGAATTGTGTGGGCAATCATGGCTGGAGAGACCGTGAGAGTGATACTGAGTGAAGGAGAGAATTAGGGAGAGAGAGAGTGAAAGTGAGGAATAAGAAAGGTGGTGTAAGAGTGAGAGTTATATTGAGTGAAAGTGATAATGAGAAAAAATGAGAGATAATGATATTGAAT
The DNA here is from genome assembly GCA_020271785.1 of Procambarus virginalis. Taxonomy (NCBI): domain Eukaryota; kingdom Metazoa; phylum Arthropoda; class Malacostraca; order Decapoda; family Cambaridae; genus Procambarus; species Procambarus virginalis. The sequence continues at coordinate 36,952 of WNGS01125179.1, read as the reverse complement.
GAGAGAGAGTGAAAGTGAAAGAAAGTGATATTTGAGTTAAAGTAAGAATGAGAGTGAGAGAGTGATATTGAGTTGTAGGGTTGTGTTTTTCACCTCATGCCTCTATTCACCTAGCAATAAATAGGTACTTGTAAGATAAACAGTTTCTGAGGGCTGTATCCTGGGATTGGTCAGTAGCACACACACACATGTAATGTAATGAAGATAGGGGTAGGAAGCAGGAGACCAGATACAAGGTATCATTTGGGAGATGAAATACTTCAAGAGTCAGAGAGAGAGAAAGACCTGGGGGTTGATATCACGCCAGACCTGTCCCCTGAAGCTCATATCAAGAGGATAACATCAGCAGCATATGCCAGGTTGGCTAACATAAGAACGGCCTTTAGAAACTTGTGTAAGGAATCTTTCAGAACATTATATACCACATATGTCAGACCAATCCTGGAGTATGCGGCTCCAGCATGGAGTCCCTATCTAGTCAAGCATAAGACTAAACTGGAAAAGGTTCAAAGGTTTGCCACCAGACTAGTACCCGAGCTGAGAGGTATGAGCTACGAGGAGCGACTGCAGGAATTAAACCTCACTTCGCTGGAAGACAGAAGAGTTAGGGGGGACATGATCACCACATTCAAGATTCTCAGGGGAATCGACAGGGTTGATAAAGACAGGCTGTTTAACACAAGGGGCACACGCACTAGGGGACACAGGTGGAAGCTGAGTGCCCAAATGAGCCACAGAGATATTAGAAAGAACTTTTTTAGTGTCAGAGTGGTTGACAAATGGAATGCATTAGGAAGCGATGTGGTGGAGGCTGACTCCATACACAGTTTCAAATGTAGATATGATAGAGCCCATTAGGCTCAGGAAACTGTACACCTGTTGATTGACGGTTGAGAGGCGGGACCAAAGAGCCAGAGCTCAACCCCCGCAAGCACAACTAGGTGAGTACAACTAGGTGAGTACACACACCACACACACACACACACACACACACACCACACACACACACACACCACACACACACACACACACACACACACACACACACACCCCCACACACACACACACACACCACATCCCACANTGAGTCGCTCACACTCATAGGTGTAGTCTGGTGGTGCATGAGGCGTTACTGTCACTTTATCTGTCCCTCATACTCATCCAGGACCTGTCATCACCAAGATGTGGGTCTGACGTGCCAGAGAGAGAGAGACGAGAGAGAGAGAGAGAGAGAGAGAGAGAGAGAGAGAGAGAGAGAGAGAGAGAGAGAGAGAGAGGGAGAGAGAGAGAGAGAGAGAGAGAGGAGAGAGAGAGAGAGAGAGAGAGAGAGTGACGTAGAAATATTAATAGACACGAGATAGATTGTGAGCCAGAGACATTTTTATTGTTGACATCTTTATTGATCAAAAATAAAAGTTTTCTGAATGTGAGTAAGTCATCTAGGTCTTGTTACAGTGAGGTAGGGTTGGTATTCATTGCCACAAAGGACAGTGAGGTGTTGCTCATATTCACTGCCACACAGGACAGACGATGATACACAAGACAACAGGCCTAAATTGTAGTTTAAATCACACACACACAAATTTCACGAGGATACATTCTACTACATCAGAATCTACTACACTTACATGTTTTACCTCACGAATTTGTAAAAGCAACATTCTATTGTTCACTGCAACACAAGGCAGGGATATATTTATGAGATATGCAGTTTAAAAATTTAGGATAAATTGTTAGCATATATTCCAATATAGCAGATTCAGTGAAATCGTTACACAGGTGATTGTACAATAGGCAAGGAGGTCTACAATCTTGTACTGTTTCACACTGAATAATGGAATGTTCAAGTGAATGATTTAAACAATTTTCACAGAGTTGCTGAATATTTTGGTAGTGGCTCAGCCTCACTAACCTGCCAGATGTGTCTATAACCAAGGCGAATCGCAGCAATGACTGCCTGGTCTGGTTACTATGGTGACAGTACAAAAATACCTATTATTACAAAAGTTGTCATAGCTTTTACTACTGCAGCCTTCAGGTCTCTGGGCATTCCCTAGTTTGTCCCAATCTGAAGTGATCTCTTTAATTTGTATGTTTTTTATAATTTGATTAGATAGTCCAAAGTCATAATCAGTGTTTTCTGTCCTGCAAGCCTCTTTGGCCAGTTGAACTACAAAGTCATGTTTTCCAACACCTGTTCCATTCGCCTTGGTTTTAGGAGACTCGAACCGTGTACCCCAGGCGTGTGAGGCCGCAGCTATATCGACATATCTATTAAGCAGTCCTAATGCGGAAAGTTTCCAACTTCAACATGGGATGGGATCCACACAGAGTGTATACAACAGTTATTGTCATTGCAATAAATAAAATAACACATTTCATTTAATATTACAAACTACTTCAGACATTACCTATAATGAGTTATGTAAAGGCTTGTGGATACAAAAAGGCGACTTTGTTTCTTACCTATAACAAGATTTTTTCACTTCCACTGAACTCAAAATTATTTTCATTATCGTTCAAATTTTTTGTTTGCATTGCAATTGTTTTTGTTCACCAACAGCATACAGTATATACACACTTGACAATACACGAGTATTATTATACTAATAAAACATTACACAAACACACAAGAAGAGAGAGACAAGCAATGTTCAAAGTCACGAACAGAAGAACAAGCTAGGTTGCGTAATTGGAAAATAAGGAAATCAGGTGAGCCAAAAGAGATGCCTGAAGAAACTTACGTACCTTGTCAAGCACAAGACGAAGCTAGAAAGAGTTCAAAGGTATGCCACTAGACTAGTCCCATAACTAAGAGGCATGAGTTACGAGGAAAGGATGCGGGTAGACAAGGATAAACTATTCAACACGGGTGGGACGCGAACAAGGGGACACAGGTGGAAACTGAGTACCCACATGGGCCACGTTATTTAGAACTTTTTCAGTGTCAGAGTAGTTAACAGATGGAATGCATTAGGCAGAGATGTGGTGGAGGCTGACTCCATACACAGTTTCAGATGTAGATATGACAGCCCAGTAGGCTCAGGAATCTGTACACCAGTTGATTGACAGTTGAGAGGCGGGACCAAAGAGCCAAAGCTCAACCCCCGCAAGCACAAATAGGTGAGTACGAATAGGTGAGTACACACACACACACACACACACACGCACACACACACACACACACACACACACACACACACACACACACACACACACACACACACACACACACACACACACACACGCACACTGGAGGACAAAAAATGATAGTCGTAGTCATATATAACCCACCACCAAATGACAGAAGACCCAAACAGGAATATGATAGAAACAACATGGCCACCATTAACATAATAGAGAGAGCAACTTCTGTTGCTAGCAGGAATGGATCTGGACTACTAGTGATGGGAGACTTCAACCACGGGAAGATAAATTGGGAGAACAGAGACCTGCATGGAGGACCAGAAACGTGGAGAGCTAAGCTGCTGGACGTGGCAACAAGAAACATTCTAAGCCAGCATATCAAGGAACCAACAGGAATTAGAGAAGATGAACCAGCCATGCTCGATCTGATATTTACCCTAAATAAGTGGGATGTAAGGGAAGTTAGGATGGGAAACCATTGGAAATGAGTGATCGCAGTGTATTGAACTTTGAGTTCCTAGTAGACCTAGGAATTATCTCCCCTAAAAAAGAACTAGGAAACAAAAGGCTGGCATACCGAAAAGGGAATTATGAGGAGATGAGAAGTTCCCTAAAGGAAATATCTTGGGACACAGACCTCAGAGCTAAGTCTGTACAAGATATGATGGACTATGTCACCAAAAAGTGTCAGGAGGCAGTAAGCAGATACATCCCGGCCCAAAGGGAAAAATCCGAGAAGCAAAAGAAGAATCCATGGTATAATAGGGCATGTATGGAAGAAAAGGAACTGAACAAAAGGGCGTGAAGGAACTTCCGGAATAACAGAACACCAGAAAGCAAAGAGAGATACCAGGGATGAGTATGTTAGGGTGAGAAGAGAAGCAGAGAAAAATTATGAAAAAGAAGCCAAGACCGAATCAAAGCTGCTGCTCCACAGTCACATCAGGAGGAAAACAGCAGTGAAAGAACAGGTAATGAAACTTAGAACGGACGAGGACAGGTATATAGAGAATGACAAAGAGGTGTGTGTAGAACTCAACAAGAGGTTCCAGGAGGTCTTCACAATAGAACAAGATGAGGTCACTGTGCTAGGAGAAAGGGAAGTAAACCAAGCTGTCTTGGAAGGGTTCGAAATTACGAGAGAGGAGGTCAAGAGAAACCTGCTGGATCTGGATGTTAGAAAGGCTGTTGGTCCAGACGGGATCTCGCCTTGGGTACTGAAAGAATGTGCAGAGGCACTTTGCTTGCCACTCTCCATAGTGTATAGTAGGTCACTGGAGACCTACCAGAAATATGGAAGACGGTGAATGTGGTCCCAATATACAAAAAGGGTGACAGGCAAGAGGCACTGAACTACAGGCCAGTGTCCTTGACTTGTATAGCACACAAGGTGATGGAGAAGATCGCGAGAAAAAACCTAGTAACACATCTGGAGAGAAGAGACTTCGTGACAAATCGCCAACATGGGTTCAGGGAGGGTAAATCTTGCCTTACAGGCTTGATAAAATACTTCGACCAGGTAACAGAGATTAAGCAGGAAAGAGAAGGCTGGGCGGACTGCATTTTTTGGGATTGTCGGAAAGCCTTTGACACAGTACCGCATAAGAGGCTGGTACATAAGACAGGCAAGTGTAGCTGGTAGGGCGCTCTTGTGGATAAGGGAGTACCTAAGCAATAGGAAGCAGAGAGTTACGGTGAGGGGTGAGACCTCCGATTGGCGTGAAGTCACCAGTGGAGTCCCACAGGGCTCTGTACTCGGTCCTATCTTGTTTCTGATATATGTAAATGATCTCCCAGAGGGTATAGACTCATTCCTCTCAATGTTTGCTGACGATGCCAAAATTATGAGAAGGGTTAAGACAGAGAAGGACTCCTTGAGGCTTCAAGAAGACCTAGACAAGCTGAAGGAATGGTCGAACAAATGGTTGTTAGAGTTTAATCCAAGCAAATGTAATGTAATGAAGATAGGTGTAGGGAGCAGGAGGCCAGATACAAGGTATCATCTGGGAGAAGAAATTCTTCAGGAGTCAGAGAGATAAAAAGACTTGAGGGTTGATATCAGACCAGACCTGTCCCCTGCAGCCCATGTCAAGATGATAACATCAGCGGCATATGCCAGGCTGGCCAACATAAGAACGGCATTCAGAAACTTGTGTAAGTAATCATTCAGAACTTTGTATAACACATATGTCAAGCCAATCCTGGAGTATGCAGCCCCAGCATGGAGTCCATATCTAGTCAAGGATAAGACTAACCTGGAAAAGGTTCAAAGGTTTACCACCAGACTAGTACCCGAGCTGAGAGGTATGAGCTACGAGGAGAGACTACGGGAATTTAACCTCACTTCGCTAGAAGACAGAAGAGTTAGGGGGGACATGATCACCATATTCAAGATTCTCAAGGGAATTGATAGAGTAGATAAAGACAGGCTATTTAACACAAGGGGTACACGCACTAGGGGACACAGGTGGAAACTGAGTTCCCAAATGAGCCACAGATATATTAGAAAGAACTTTTTTTGTGTCAGAGTGGTTGACAAATGGAATGCATTAGGAAGTGATGTGGTAGAGGCTGATTTCATACACAGTTTCAAGTGTAGATATGATAGAGCCCAATAGGCTCAGGAACCTGTACACCTGTTGATTGACGGTTGAGAGGCGGGACCAAAGAGCCAGAGCTTAACCCCCGCAAGCACAAATAGGTGAGTACACTCACACACACACGGGGACACAGGTGTAAACTGAGTGCCCAAATGAGCCACGGGGTTGTTAGAAAGAACTTTTTCAGTGTTAGAGTAGTTAACAGAAGGATTGCTTTAGGTAGTGATGTGGTGGAGGCTGACTCCATACACAGTTTCAAGTATTCACCTAGTTGTTGTATTCACCTAGTTGTGCTTGCGGGGGTTGAGCTCTGCTTTTTCAGTCCGCCTCTCAACTGTTTGGATTACTACCTTTTTTCCCACACCCCACACACACACACACACACACATCCCAGGAAGCAGCCCGTGACAGCTGACTAACTCCCAGGTATCTATTTACTGCTAGGTAACAGAGACATAGGGTGAAAGAAACTCTGCCCATCGTTTCTCGCCGGCGCCCGAGAGTGAACTTGGGACAACAGGATCACGTGCCCAGCGTGCTGTCCGCTCGGCCGGCCGGCTCCCATGTGTAGATAGGATAGTGTAGTGTTGTAATGGATTTGTCAGTCCTCAGTCCGACCTCTGGTCATTCTCCCCCACCATGCTGGCAGTTCCTCTTCTTACCAGAGTCAAAGTACCCTAGGCAGGTGGTCAAGTCACTTGTTCCCCAATCCCTATGTATCCAATCTTTCCAAATCATTTGTCTCCCAGTCATTCCCAATCCCCTTTTTCCAACCCGTTTCCCCTCTCCTCCTGCCTTTGCCACTAACCATTTGACAGTTTTAAGAACAGTAACAAATTACCGTCATTCTCAAGTTTCGAGTGAGGGAGCTGGAGCCATACGACCATTTGGGTTTCCTGTTGTAGCGTGGGAATGGTTCATGATCCTACGGGAGTAAAACAGAACTTTCTCTGCCCCCCTAGGCCTGTGTCCCAGGAACCTAGGGGGCGGAGCTAAGTCAAGAGTTTGGCTGGCCTAAGAGTGACACTCTGTGTTCATTGGTTGAGGAGAGAGGTAGAGTCCCTCAGGGAGCCGGTCGGCCGAGCGGACAGCACGCTGGACTTGTGATCCTGTGGTCCTGGGTTCGATCCCAGGCGCCGGCGAGAAACAATGGGACGAGTTTCTTTCACCCTATGCCCCTGTTACCTAGCAGTAAAATAGGTACCTGGGTGTTAGTCAGCTGTCACGGGCTGCTTCCTGGGGGTGGAGGCCTGGTCGAGGACCAGGTCGCGGGGACACTAAAAGCCTTGAAATCATCTCAAGATAACCTCAAGATAACCTCAGGGGTAGTGCCCGTCCATGCCTTTGGCCCGGTTTCTAGATCACCTAGTTATGTTTAAATCCATTGGCCATAGGCTTGGGATAGGCGGAGTTAATTTGGGCCTAGGAACTATGGGGTGGAGCCTGCCCCACTGGTAAGCATTTAAATAAAGAAGAGTAAGTGTGTCTAGGGGCCTCAACTGAGGTACAGGTCAGGTGACTTGCGGGCAGCCAATCAACATCCTTTGGCAAGCTGCAGTATTGAAGGTAATTGTGCACTTAGAGTTGTGTATATTAGTATTACATTCCATTGCCTCGTAGGGTTTTTGTTAGAGTAGGCTATGTTTCAATTTTGATTTAAATATACGGGTTTCAATAATAAAGAATTTTAATGTAATTGTGTTTAGTTATCTGTTCCCTTTGATTAATGTCTGTGTTATTCATTCTTGTGATTTTCATTTGCTGTGCTAGAAATTCCCCTGTGTTCTCCATCTTATGAATAGTAAAGACGTTCTAAAATCTCCCGTTCAGTTCAGTAAGATTACAGTATTAATCCATTAAGATTCATTTACGTGCCCTTTAAGTTCCCTGGTTATTGAGTCCCTTCCTTCCTGGGGACCAAAATTTTAGACACATTCATTTATGTTGGGAAGGTGGTGGCAGTGTTTAATGGTGTTTGAATTATCAGTTATAATTAATAACCCCTATTATTGTTGTGTTCTCCTCATTTAATATTCAGTTTATATTCGCGGCAGTTCAGTGAGGGGTCATACTGGACTGTAACAGTGTTAAGCTGGGGTATTGGATGAAGGGAAAGAGTAGAGAGTTACAGCAAGGGTAGCGTTCAGAATGATCACAGAGGTCAGAGGGTTATTACAGTGTAGATATGATAGAGCCCAGTAGGCTTAGGAATCTGTACACCAGTTGATTGACAGTTGAGAGGGTTGTGACCAAAGATCCAGAGCTCAATCCCCGCAAGCACAACTAGGTGAGTAGTGTTACAAGGGGTGGGCTGGGCTATGCTAGCAAGGAGGCTGCCAAGGGTTCAGGAGAAAGAACAGTCAGTCTCTCTGACTCATGAAACTCACCAGAGTCATTTGGTCCTAAAGGTGAGGACCACGTAATGCCCATCACCGCAGGTCTATGCACCCACCACCTGGGTGCCTCTGATCCACCTTGGGAGCCCTTCAGTCAACCACAGGGAAACTGTTTCCAGCAGTTCTGGCCTTGCCCCATGGAGGAGTGAAGGAAAACTCAGGCTTATCTTTAACAGCACTTCCTCTGAGTCTTGCCTGCCATAACAAAATGGTCGCAGGTCTCTCTTCCACACCTGCGTTTCTCTACGGTCTAACAAAGTGGCCAGCTGAGTTAATATCTCTGCTCCCCAGCAATGCAGTTCAGTGGGTATGCACTATGTTGCCTGATAACAAAGTGCTGCTGCATTTGCAGCGTTGATACAGGACCACAGCCTAGGGTTCGCTTCTATAAAATGTCTATGTTGCTCTAGCACCACCAGCCACTAGGAAATTTCCATATAAAATCTTACTGTTCACTTTGTGGGGTTACACTATCACCCGTGTATGCTTGTAGAGATAATATGGAGGCACACTTAAACATGTCAGTAAGAATGTATGACATTTACTAACGAAAAGCTACATGAACACACATATATATGGAAATTTTTTTTTTTATTTTTATTTTACATGCAAACATGCAAATTAAATACAATAAAAAACAATGAGAAACATAAAACAAAGAGACACAAAGAAAACCCATCAGCCAGAATGGCCTACAGGACAGCATATCAAATTACAAAAACTCGAAAAGGCATTTAAAATACAGTACAAAGGAAAATACAGTACAATGCAGTTCAGTGGGTATGCACTATGTTGCCTGATAACAAAGTGCTGCTGCATTTGCAGCGTTGATACAGGACCACAGCCTAGGGTTCGCTTCTATAAAATGTCTATGTTGCTCTAGCACCACCAGCCACTAGGAAATTTCCATATAAAATCTTACTGTTCACTTTGTGGGGTTACACTATCACCCGTGTATGCTTGTAGAGATAATATGGAGGCACACTTAAACATGTCAGTAAGAATGTATGACATTTACTAACGAAAGCTACATGAACACACATATATATGGAAATTTTTTTTTTTTATTTTTATTTTTACATGCAAACATGCAAATTAAATACAATAAAAAAACAATGAGAAACATAAAACAAAGAGACACAAAGAAAACCCATCAGCCAGAATGGCCTACAGGACAGCATATCAAATTACAAAAACTCGAAAAGGCATTTAAAATACAGTACAAAGGATTAACAAATGCAGTACAAAGGATAAACAAAAGCAAAACAACAAAAACACAGTACAGTATAAACAAAACCATCGGTACACACAAACAAAACAAACACCGGCCTGAAGGACCAATACCCAAATACAAGAACACATAAAAAACAATAAAATAATAACATGGCACAATGTACATGGCACAAGAACAAGTCAAACCAGAAACAAACAAAAAAAAAAAGTTCCGCACAAAAACCCCTCATGTAAGAGAGCAAACAGCATAGCCAGAAGGGCACATAATACAACAAAGGCAAAGAAACAGAATTCATGAAAAGGTATAGCCTAATCACAAGAAACAGATACCTCGGCCTGAAGGGCACACAATAAACATCACAACCATACCAAAGTCCAAGACACACTCGATACACACAGCAAGCACTCAAACTATCATCAAGATTGCGCATACTTGTCCGGCCACTTCGCTGCCGGGAAAAGAATACAATACGCCTCCCACAGCACCAGGATTTCGTCCACAATAGGTGAGGAAGGTCGTCCGAGGATCGGGCATCGAAATCGGCACACCCTCAACAAACACCCGATCTGCGGAACCCAGACAGTCGAGGGGCACCACGGAACAGGCAGCACTCGGTCATGAAAGTGAATATCCACAGGTTGGTCTGCGAATCATACGCCACGCCGTTGGCCAAGATGAACGGGACGGGCTTCCCCTTACAGGTGCGGGCAACGGGCAGCGCACTTGTAACCTCGGCAGCTCCACAGGGCTCCGCAGCAACCACCGGACGGGACACCTGCAGGGGCCCCCCTCGCCGAACATCCTTCTTAAGTAACAACACCAGGTCGCGGCCTGCACCAGCACCTCCCTCACCAACATCCGGAGGAGCACCACCCCCCACTGCGGGGAACCGCCGACAGAAGAAACTGGAGGTGAATCATACACACAATCCTTGGCATCAGCAGGTACATGGACGTCAGCGACCACCACCTCATCTCCCGAAGACCCATCGGCGTCGAAACCCTCCACATCAGCCCATGCAGTAGAAGAACGCCTGGACCGCTTGGGCACCGGGCGCACATCCTCAGAGCCGGAGGCGGACCCAGAACCACGGGCATCACAAGCCGCGCGGACCAACGCCCGTCTCATGACTGCAGCAGCCTCAACCGCAGGGGAACCGGACCACACACAACCGGGGACCCCACATCCACTTCAGCACCCAGCACAGCCGTGATCCGAGGCGAGGAGGCAGGGCCAGGCGCAGCAGCTGAAGACAGGTGAACAGGCGGCAAGGAGGGCGCAGCATCAAGGCCCACAGGAGCAGCAGGGACAGGAGCAGGAGGATCCACCGAGAGCATCGCAACAGCCTGAGGAGGGCCGGCGACATCCGAGGGAACGTCAGGGACGCCGGGAGCCGCAACAACAAGCTGGTCGGTCTCCGCATCCCCGGAGTCCTCGTCCAGGGGAAGCGGAGGGAAATCTTCTTCCTAAAGAGGTTGACAGGGCAACCGGAGCCGCATCGCACCGGCAGCCTGATGCCCCATCAAGCCACACCGGAAACAGGTCCGAGGCTGTCGGCATAGTACACCCGTATGTAGCACCCCAGAAGCCGGACCGAAGGAATAATATCCGACCGCAAGCGCATTCCCAAGGTGCGAATGTTAGTCCGCCTCCCGGCATACCTCCCAGAGGATATCGTGTGACCCTCACACTGATGACTGGCCCAAAACCGCTGGAAGTAACGCCGCAGAAGATCCTCGGGAAACTCCAGGGGCGCCCATGCACACTGACATAGGTCAGGCACCACTCCGGTCTGATATGGAGACAGAGCCGGCACCCCCCGGCACGACAGCGAGCGTCCCTCGTAACGACCGAGGAAATCACGGTACACCTCCTCCGTCACCAGTTTGATGACAACACGATGGGCAGTCACAAGCTCAATCCCGTCGACGTCCCACAGGGACATGAAGCAGTCGCACAGAACCACGGCTACTTCCGGATATCCAGCACGCCCAGTGAACTCCAGGCCCACGGAGTTCACGTGCTTAATAGAGGGCAGAGGACCACCCATGGTAAGCCCAACACCTGCACGTCGTACTCAGCCAGCCAGGCAACACACGGGGGGGGGGGGCAGCGACGCCCCGCCACCTGGCGACCAAACAGCCATAACCCCAGCAGTCACGGAGGGACACGTCCGCACTCCACGGCTGCTCAGGGTCAACTCCCACAGGGAAACTGTTTCCAGCAGTTCTGGCCTTGCCCCATGGAGGAGTGAAGGAAAACTCAGGCTTATCTTAACAGCACTCCTCTGAGTCTTGCCTGCCATAACAAAATGGTCGCAGGTCTATCTTCCACACCTGCGTTTCTCTACGGTCTAACAAAGTGGCCAGCTGAGTTAATATCTTTGCTCCCCAGCAATGCAGTTCAGTGGGTATGCACTATGTTGCCTGATAACAAAGTGCTGCTGCATTTGCAGCGTTGATACAGGACCACAGCCTAGGGTTCGCTTCTTAAAATGTCTATGTTGCTCTAGCACCACCAGCCACTAGGAAATTTCCATATAAAATCTTACTGTTCACTTTGTGGGGTTACACTATCACCCGTGTGGCTGTAGAGATAATATGGAGGCACACTTAACATGTCAGTAAGAATGTATGACATTTACTAACGAAAAGCTACATGAACACACATATATATGGAAATTTTTTTTTTTAATTTTTATTTTTACATGCAAACATGCAAATTAAATACAATAAAAAAACAATGAGAAACATAAACAAAGAGACACAAAGAAAAACCCATCAGCCAGAATGGCCTACAGGACAGCATATCAAATTACAAAAACTCGAAAAGCATTTAAAATACAGTACAAAGGAAAATACGTACAATGCAGTTCAGTGGGTATGCACTATGTTGCCTGATAACAAAGTGCTGCTGCATTTGCAGCGTTGATACAGGACCACAGCCTAGGGTTCGCTTCTATAAAATGTCTATGTTGCTCTAGCACCACCAGCCACTAGGAAATTTCCATATAAAATCTTACTGTTCACTTTGTGGGGTTACACTATCACCGTGTATGCTTGTAGAGATAATATGGAGGCACACTTAAACATGTCAGTAAGAATGTATGACATTTACTAACGAAAAGCTACATGAACACCATATATATGGAATTTTTTTTTTTTATTTTATTTTTACATGCAACTTAAATACAATAAAAAAACAATGAGAAACATAAAACAAAGAGACACAAAGAAAACCCATCAGCCAGAATGGCCTACAGGACAGCATATCAAATTACAAAAACTCGAAAAGGCATTTAAAATACAGTACAAAGGAAAATACAGTACAATGCAGTTCAGTGGGTATGCACTATGTTGCCTGATAACAAAGTGCTGCTGCATTTGCAGCGTTGATACAGGACCACAGCCTAGGGTTCGCTTCTATAAAGTCTATGTTGCTCTAGCACCACCAGCCACTAGGAAATTTCCATATAAAATCTTACTGTTCACTTTGTGGGGTTACACTATCACCCGTGTATGCTTGTAGAGATAATATGGAGGCACACTTAAACATGTCAGTAAGAATGTATGACATTTACTAACGAAAAGCTACATGAACACACATATATATGAAATTTTTTTTTTTATTTTTATTTTTACATGCAAACATGCAAATTAAATACAATAAAAAAACAATGAGAAACATAAAACAAAGAGACACAAAGAAAACCCATCAGCCAGAATGGCCTACAGGACAGCATATCAAATTACAAAAACTCGAAAAGGCATTTAAAATACAGTACAAAGGATTAACAAATGCAGTACAAAGGATAAACAAAAGCAAAACAACAAAAACACAGTACAGTATAAACAAAACCATCGGTACACAACAAACAAAACAAAACACCGGCCTGAAGGACCAATACCCAAAATACAAGAACACATAAAAAACAATAAAATAATAACATGGCACAATGTACATGGCACAAGAACAAGTCAAACCAGAAACAAACAAAAAAAAAAAAGTTCCGCACAAAAACCCCTCATGTAAGAGAGCAAACAGCATAGCCAGAAGGGCACATAATACAACAAAGGCAAAGAAACAGAATTCATGAAAAGGTATAGCCTAAATCACAAGAAACAGATACCTCGGCCTGAAGGGCACACAATAAACATCACAAACCATACCAAAGTCCAAGACACACTCGATACACACAGCAAGCACTCAAACTATCAAGATTGCGCATACTTGTCCGGCCACTTCGCTGCCGGGAAAAGAATACAATACGCCTCCCACAGCACCAGGATTTCGTCCACAATAGGGTGAGGAAGGGTCGTCCGAGGATCGGGCATCGAAATCGGCACACCCTCAACAAACACCCGATTCTGCGGAACCCAGACAGTCGAGGGGCACCACGGAACAGGCAGCACTCGGTCATGAAAGTGAATATCCACAGGGTTGGTCTGCGAATCATACGCCACGCCATTGGCCAAGATGAACGGGACGGGCTTCCCCTTACAGGTGCGGGCAACGGGCAGCGCACTTGTAACCTCGGCAGCTCCACAGGGCTCCGCAGCAACCACCGGACGGGACACCTGCAGGGGCCCCCCTCGCCGAACATCCTTCTTAAGTAACAACACCAGGTCGCGGCCTGCACCAGCACCCCCTCACCAACATCCGGAGGAGCAACCACCCCCCACTGCGGGGAACCGCCGACAGAAGAAACTGGAGGTGAATCATACACACAATCCTTGGCATCAGCAGGTACATGGACGTCAGCGACCACCACCTCATCTCCCGAAGACCCATCGGCGTCGAAACCCTCCACATCAGCCCATGCAGTAGAAGAACGCCTGGACCGCTTGGGCACCGGGCGCACATCCTCAGAGCCGGAGGCGGACCCAGAACCACGGGCATCACAAGCCGCGCGGACCAACGCCCGTCTCATGACTGCAGCAGCCTCAACCGCAGGGGGAACCGGACCACACACAACCGGGGACCCCACATCCACTTCAGCACCCAGCACAGCCGTGATCCGAGGCGAGGAGGCAGGGCCAGGCGCAGCAGCTGAAGACAGGTGAACAGGCGGCAAGGAGGGCGCAGCATCAAGGCCCACAGGAGCAGCAGGGACAGGAGCAGGAGGATCCACCGAGAGCATCGCAACAGCCTGAGGAGGGCCGGCGACATCCGAGGGAACGTCAGGGGACGCCGAGGGAGCCGCAACAACAAGCTGGTCGGTCTCCGCATCCCCGGAGTCCTCGTCCAGGGGAAGCGGAGGGAAATCTTCTTCCCTAAAGAGGTTGACAGGGGCAACCGGAGCCGCATCGCACCCGGCAGCCTGATGCCCCATCAAGCCACACCGGAAACAGGTCCGAGGCTGTCGGGCATAGTACACCCGTATGTAGCACCCCAGAAGCCGGACCGAAGATGGAATATCCGACCGCAAGCGCATTCCCAAGGTGCGAATGTTAGTCCGCCTCCCGGCATACCTCCCAGAGGATATCGTGTTGACCCTCACACTGATGACTGGCCCAAACCGCTGGAAGTAACGCCGCAGAAGATCCTCGGGAAACTCCAGGGGCGCCCCATGCACACTGACATAGGTCAGCGCACCACTCCGGTCTGATATGGAGACAGAGCCGGCACCCCCGGCAACGACAACGAGCGTCCCTCGTAACGACCGAGGAAATCACGGTACACCTCCTCCGTCACCAGCTTGATGACAACACGATGGGCAGTCACAAGCTCAATCCCGTCGACGTCCAGCACAGGGACATGAAGCAAGTCGCACAGAACCACGGCTACTTCCGGATATCCAGCACGCCCAGTGAACTCCAGGCCCACGGAGTTCACGCGCTTAATAGAGGGCAGAGGACCACCCATGGTAAGCCCAACACCTGCCACGTCCGTACTCAGCCAGCCAGGCAACAACACTGGGGGGGGGGGGGGCAGCGACGCCCCGCCACCTGGCGACCAAACAGCCAATAACCCCAGCAGTCACGGAGGGACACGTCCGCACTCCACGGCTGCTCAGGGTCAACTCCGGCTGCTCAGGGTCAACTCCCCACAGGGAAACTGTTTCCAGCAGTTCTGGCCTTGCCCCATGGAGGAGTGAAGGAAAACTCAGGCTTATCTTTAACAGCACTTCCTCTGAGTCTTGCCTGCCATAACAAAATGGTCGCAGGTCTCTCTTCCACACCTGCGTTTCTCTACGGTCTAACAAAGTGGCCAGCTGAGTTAATATCTTTGCTCCCCAGCAATGCAGTTCAGTGGGTATGCACTATGTTGCCTGATAACAAAGTGCTGCTGCATTTGCAGCGTTGATACAGGACCACAGCCTAGGGTTCGCTTCTATAAAATGTCTATGTTGCTCTAGCACCACCAGCCACTAGGAAATTTCCATATAAAATCTTACTGTTCACTTTGTGGGGTTACACTATCACCCGTGTATGCTTGTAGAGATAATATGGAGGCACACTTAAACATGTCAGTAAGAATGTATGACATTTACTAACGAAAAGCTACATGAACACACATATATATGGAAATGGTACATGAATGGATATATAAATAAATATTCTGGAGATCATTGGCAACTCTCCTCTCACGACCTCCGGCAACTCCGTCAGCTGGACAGATTTAAATGGGGTCTCACACTCTCTCAAGGGGGCACGGGAGACATCTCCTGTCCACGAGGCTAACCATAGCCCGTGCTTCTTGCCCAGCTCCTGTGCCAGGTAAGTTACGGGCTCACCATAGCCCGTGCTACTTGGAACTTGTTCCGAGTAGCTGAATCTATAACAACATCTCTCAAGGGGGGGGGGGGCACTTCTTCAACGTCGACCGCCGCCTCGCCAACTGCCACATCGTCACACACTGTCTTCCTTAACAGTCGTAAATACTAGCTGCCCTACAGCCTATCCTAATACTAATGTACTAATAAAAATACTGATACCATATATAGATATTTGGTGGCCTAACTAGCCTACTCAGTAAGGGGTAAAGGGAGGGAAAAATGATCTACCTTCAACATTCCTGCTCACGACGCCTGTCCCTCGATGGTGTGAGATTCCCACATTTCCTGAGCCACTCCTTGACGATGCAGTAGTGTGTTGCACGGCCTCAGGTGTCGTGAAGCAATTGCGTCTTCTCTGTGCCACTCCCTAAGTTCGGGTCATCCAATCCTGGTCCAACCAATGGTCACTGAGCCAGTCTCTGTGTACTCACGTTCCTTCCACGGGCGTTCCTTCTTGACCTAGAAACTGTGTCTTCCCTCCATCCTCAGTAGACGTGACCCGGTCACTGCAGACCTGCTCGTCTCACCAACCAGACTCGCGGGCGTCAGGCTATGCCCTCCTGAGTCATCGCCGACCGGTGCATCAAGTTTTGGCACTTCTTCGCCTACTAAACTTGCCTTCTTCGTTGTTCCCAGGATCAAAGTGTCTTCGGCAATAATGGTGGGACTGCGATAGCTGCCAGAGTCTCCAACCTCGAGAGTCAGTCGACGCAACTCTTTGCACATTAGTAGGGGTGTTTATATTAAACTTGTATATATGCAGCCAACAAACTACAGTATTAAAGTACATATATTAGTAATGAAAATTGAGGTCTTATCTTGTTGTAAAGTAGGCTTAGTCCACCAGGTATAAACA
>WNGS01125176.1:0-21804 GCA_020271785.1 Procambarus virginalis | reverse complement strand
AATATGATCGAAAAAGTAAGATTAATAATTCTAACACGAATTTTTCTCAGTATTTCTTATCTTTCTTTTTACTGTCGATGGTAATTGAAAAACCAATTCCCAAAAATTCATTTTTATTTCTCGTCTGACGCGACGCTTGAACACGTTTCATAAACTTATTACATTTTCAAAGACTTTAGTTTACACACACACAACTGTAACCTGAAAACATTAAACAGAGCTTCACTCATGCTAACACTTAAACAGCTTGTCTTATATACTCGCATTTGGGTGAGGTGATATGTTGCAACAGTTTTGGGTGAGGTGAACAAACTTTTGACCAACACAAGACAGAACACGGAACATTGGGTATTAATTGGATAAATGAGAGGGAAGAATGGAAGTAACTGCAAAGGGCCTATTGACCCATACTTCGTCTTGATGCTTCTATATTGGTACAGAGTCTTGAAGTGGGTAGAACATAGTTGTGCATTAATTGACTGTTGATTGCTGGTGTTGACTTTTTGATGTGTATTTTTTTTTTTTTTTTTTGATGTGTAGTGCCTCGCAGATGTCAAGCCGCCTGCTATCACTGTATCTATCGATGATTTCTGTGTTGTTTGTTAAACAAACAACACAGAATATATATATATATATATATATATATATATATATATATATATATATATATATATATATATATATATATATATATATATATATATATATATATGCGAACAAGCCTGAATGGTCCCAAGGACTATATGCGAATGAAAACTCACACCCCAGAAGTGACTCGAACCCATACTCCCAGGAGCAATGCTCCTGGGAGTATGGGTTCGAGTCACTTCTGGGGTGTGAGTTTTCATATATATATATATATATATATATATATATATATATATATATATATATATATATATATATATATATAATAATTGTTGTAATTAATAATTATTGCTCTTCCTTCTGCTGGGTCATGAAGGAAGCCGGCCTCGGGTGAAAGAGGGCTGTAACGATCTCTGTCTGGAACCCGTAGGTGCGGGGTTAGGATGTCCACCTCCTGGGGCTCGTGTGACCCCAGGCTCTGCTTCAGAAGGCTGGGGTCGGTCTTGCCCTTGCTGGGGTGGTTCTTCTCCGGCCACGACCACGGCGGTCTCCGGGTCTGGAGTCCCTATGCCTTATTTTACCAACTTCGAGGTAAACTCCGGAGCTGGAGCCCCCTAGGGGCAGTTCGTTGTTACCTTCAACCTCATTCTGACAGTTTCTGCGACGGCGCTGGAACCAATCGTATTGACATTTGCCTTTCCAGTGGATTTTTTTATTATTAATACATGAGGTACATCTGCATTAGTGCAGCTACCCTAGACTATATGAAGTGGAGTACAGTGTGTCAAAAAATCTAACTAGGTGATGCTAAGAAATCCCCATCACACAGGATGGTTAGTCATACAGAGGCATGCCTCTGTATGACTAAGCATCCTGTGATAGTAGTCTGCACTGGCAGACTCCGGATGCATTTTGAGGATATCATCAACACAAGAGCGAATAAGATTGCAATGGTAATAAAAGTCCCCATCTCGCAGGATGGTTAATCATACAGGGTCATATGTTTAGTAGCCTGCACTGGCAAATTTTGGGTACACTGTGAGGATATCTTTAACAATACGAGAGCGAATAAATTGCAAAGCTCCAGGTACCTCATGCCAACTGGTCTGAAAGGTCTAATAACTGGGCATTCGGTGATGTTGTGTGGGAGGTCATGCCGCAGTTCCTGCTCACAGAGTTTGCAACTGGAGTGCTAAGGATTGGGAGATCCGTCACCTGCAGCCACCTGCCACAGGTAACGGTAACCCAACCTGATCCTTGCAACCACTGTGTCGCACAGTCTGGTGGACGTTTTGTGCTGCCCATAGACATAGGCTTCAGATCTAAACAAATCATAGCTTTTATACTAGTACTTTCAGGTCGTTGGGAGTCAGTAATTTCTTTCCTATCAGACCTGAGTGTTTGGACAATACAGTTTTAACAGCAGAGATGGGGATACCTAGATCTAATTCAACTTCATCTTTCTTGCACGCTAATTTGGCTGAAATGTCTGTCTCATTATGATGGGTTATATTTATGTACTCACCTAATTGTGCTTGCGGGGGTTGAGCTTTGGCTCTTTGGTCCCGCTCTCAACTGTCAATCAACTGGTGTACAGATTCCTGAGCCTACTGGGCTCTATCATATCTACATTTAAAACTGTGTATGGAGTCAGCCTCCACCACATATCTGCCTAATGCATTCCACCTGTTAACTACTCTGACACTGAAAAAGTTTTTTCTAACGTCCCTGTGGCTCATTTGGGTACTCAGTTTCCACCTGTGTCCCCTTGTTCGCGTATCACCAGTGTTGAATAGATTATCCTTGTCTACCCTGTCAATTCCCCTGAGGATTTTGTATGTAGTGATCATGTCTCCCCTCACTCTTCTGTCTTCCAGTGTCGTAAGGTGCATTTCCCGCCCTCTTTCCTCGTAACTCATGCCTCTTAGTTCTGGGACCAGTCTAGTGGCATACCTCTGAACTTTTTCCAGCTTCGTTTTGTGCTTGACAAGGTGCGGGCTCCATGCTGGGGCCGCATACTCCAGGATTGGTCTTACGTGTGTGGTGTACAAGATTCTAAACGATTCCTTACACAGGTTCCTGAACGCTGTTCTGATGTTAGCCAGCCTCACGTATGCCGCAGAGGAAATTCTTTTTATGTGGGCTTCAGGAGACAGGTTTGGTGTGATATCAATTCCTAGGTCTTTCTCTCTTTCCGTTTCATTAAGTATTTCATCTCCTATTCTGTATCTTGTGTCTGGCCTCCTGTTTCCACCGCCTAGTTTCATTACTTTGCATTTACTCGGGTTAAACTTTAACAGCCATTTGTTGGACCATTCATTCAGTCTGTCTAGGTCGTCCTGTAGCTTCCTACTATCATCCTCTGTTTCAATCCTCCTCATAATTTTTGCATCATCAGCAAACATTGAGAGAAACGATTCTATACCCTCTGGAAGATCATTTACATATATCAGAAACAGTATTGGTCCAAGGACTGACCCCTGCGGGACTCCACTTGTGACGTCACGCCAATCCGAGACCTCACCCCCCTCACAGTGACTCGTTGTCTTCTGTTACTTAGGTACTCCCTTATCCAATGGAGTACCTTCCCTTTCATCACCCAACCACTTGGGCTGGACGGTAGAGCGACGGTCTCGCTTCATGCAGGTCGGCGTTCAATCCCCAACCGTCCAGTGGTTGGGCACCATTCCTTTCCCCTCGTCCCATCCCAAATCCTTATCCTGACCCCTTCCAAGTGCCATATAGTCGTAATGACTTGGTCCTTTCCCCCTGATAGTTCCCTTCCAGCCTGCATCTCCAGTTTTATCACTAGCCTCTTGTGTGGTACTGTATCAAAGGCTTTTTGACAATCCAAAAATATGCGGTCTGCCCACCCTTCTCTTTCTTACCTGATTTTTGTTGCCTGGTCGTAGAATTCAATTAGCCCTATGAGGCAGGACCTGCCATCCCTGAACCCATGTTGATGCTGTGTAACAAAGTTCTTTCGCTCCAGATGTTCCACTAGCTTTGTTCGCACAATCTTCTCCATCAGCTTGCATGATATGCAGGATAGGAACACTGGCCTGTAGTTCAGTGCCTCCTGCCTATCCCCTTTCTTGTATATTGGAACTACATTAGCTGCCTTCCAAATTTCTGGCAGTTCCCCTGTTTCCAGTGATTTGTTATACACTATGGAGAGTGGCAGACACAGTGCTTCTGCTCCTTCCCTTAGTATCCAAGGGGAGATTCCATCTGGCCCTATAGCCTTTGTCACATCCAACTCTAGTAAACACTTCCTTACTTCCCCGCTGGTAATCTCAAACTCTTCCAGTGGTTCCTGGTTAACTATTCCCTCTCTTACCTCTGGAATTTCTCCTTGCTCTAAGGTGAAGGCCTCCTGGAATTTTTTTATTCAGTTCCTCACACACTTCCTTGCCGTTTGTAGTGAATCCTTCTGCCCCTATCCTTATATTCATTACCTGTTCCTTTACTGTTGTTTTTCTCCTGATGTGACTATGCAGCAACTTGGGTTGAATCTTTGCCTTGCTTGCGATGTCATTTTCGTATTGTCTTTCTGCCTCTCTTCTCATCTTGACAAATTCATTCCTGGCATTCTGGTATCTTTCTCTGCTCTCAAGTGTCCTGTGATTCCTATAGTTTCTGCATGCCCTTTTACTTTGCTGCTTAGCTAGCCTACATCTCTGATTAAACCATGGGTTTCTCATCTTCATTTCATTGATTTCCTTTTGGACTGGGACAAACTTGTTCGCTGCTTCCTTGCACTTCTGCGTGATGAAGTCCATCATGTCTTGGGCCGTCTTTTCCNTCCTGCAAGCCTCATTGGCCAGTCGATCTACAAAGTCATGTTTCCAAACTCCAACACAGTAATGAAAGAGAAGTAAAGAGGTGAGGAGTGTGCTCTAGGTGTGCTCTTAACCAAACCCAGCCCGAGCTAGTGACGGGCTTTGAGGCCTTCTGGTCATCACGGCCAGAAAGCCTACCCTGTTTATTCGGTCTCGTCGACCCCCCCCCACACCCCCCCCCCCCCACCCCACCTCACCCCGAGGCCAGGGACGGGGAGCCAGCAGACTGTGTGGTATTCACTACCACCTTCCAAATTCAACTTAAATTATGAACTTGATCAGTCAGTTTGTTTGGACATGAATGTCTTCAGCTCTAAAACAAACCATCATGGCCGTATGTTTTAATCCTAGTTGTGCTTGCGGGGTTGAGCTTAGGCTCTTTGGTCCCGCCTCTCAACCGTCAATCAAGGTGTACAGATTCCTGAGCCTATTGGGCTCTATCATATCTACACTTGAAACTGTGATGGAGTCAGCCTCCACCACATCACTGCCTAATGCATTCCATTTGTCAACTACTTTGACACTAAAAAATTCTTTCTAATATCTCTGTGGCTCATTTGGGCACTCAGTTTCCACCTGTGTCCCCTAGTGCGTGTGCCCCTTGTGTTAAATAGCCTGTCTTTATCTACCCTGTCAATTTCTCTGAGAATTTTGTACGTGGTGAGCATATCCCCCCTAACTCTTCTGTCTTCGAACGACGTGAGGTTTAATTCCCGTAGTCGCTCCTCGTAGCTCATACCTCTCAGCTCGGGTACTAGTCTGGTGGCAAACCTATGAACTTTTTCCAGCTTGGTCTTATGCTTGACTAGATATGGACTCCATGCTGGGGCTGCATACTCCAGGATTGGTCTGACATAGGTGGTATACAAAGTTCTGAATGATTCCTTGCACAAGTGTCTAAATGCCGTTCTTATGTTAGCCAACCTGGCATATGCTGCTGATGTTATCCTCTAGATATGGGCTCCAGGGGACAGGTCTGGCGTGATATCAACCCCCAGGTCTTTCTCTCTCTCAACTCTTGAAGAATTTCATCTCCCAAATGATACCTTGTAACTGGCCTCCTGCTCCCTACACCTGTCTTCATTACATTACATTTGCTTTGGTTAAACTCTAACAACCATTTGTTCGACCATTCCTTTAATATGTCTAGGTCTTCTTGAAGCCTCAAGCTGTCCTCCTCTGTCTTAATTCTTCTCATAATTTTGGCGTCGTCAGCAAACATTGAGAGGAATGAGTCTATACCCTCTGGGAGATCATTTACGTATATCAGAAACAGGATAGGACCGAGTACAGAGCCCTGTGGGACTCTATTGGTGACTTCACGCCAATCTGAGGTCTCACCCTTCACTGTAACTCTTTGCTTCCTATTGCTTAGGTACTTCCTTATCCACTGGAGCACTTTACCAGTTACTCCTGCCTGTCTCTCCAGCTTATGTACCAGCCTCTTATGGGGGAACTGTATCAAAGGTTTTCCGACAGTCCAAAAAATGCAGTCTACCCAGCCTTCTCTTTCTTGCTTAATCTTTGTCCCCTGATCGTAGAATTCTATTAAGCCAGTAAGGCAAGATTTACCCTCCCTGAACCAATGTTGGTGATTTGTCACGAAGTCCATTCTCTCCAGATGTGTTACTAGATTTTTTCTCACGATCTTCTCCATCACTTTGCATGGTATACAAGTTAAGGACACTGGCCTGTAGTTCAGTGCCTCTTGTCTGTCACCCTTTTTGTATATTGGGACCACATTAGCCGCCTTCTATATTTCTGGTAGGTCTCCCGTTTCCAGTGACCTACTATACACTATGGAGAGTGGCAAGCAGAGTGCATCTGCACACTCTTTCAATACCCATGGTGAGATCCCGTCTGGACCAACAGCCTTTCTCACATCCAGATCCAACAGGTGTCTCTTGACCTCATCTCTCATAATTTCGAACCCTTCCAAGGCCGCCTGGTTTACTGCCCTCTCTCCTAGTGCAGTGACCTCACAATGTTCTATTGTGAAGACCTCCTGGAACCTCTTGTTGAGTTCCTCACACACCTCTTTGTCATTATCTGTATACCTGTCCTCGCCTGTTCTAAGTTTAATTACATGTTCTTTCACTGTTGTTTTCCTCCTGATGTGACTATATGGAGTAGCTTTGGAACGGTCTTGGCTTTGCTTGCTATATCATTTTCATTATTTTTCTCTGCTTCCCTTCTCACACTAACATACTCATTCCTGGTTCCCTGGTATCTCTCTCTGTTTTCTGGTGTTCTGTTATTTCGGAAGTTCCTCCATGCCCTTTTGTTCAGTCCCTTTGCTTCCATACATTCCTTGATAACCATGGATTCTTCTTTTGCTTCTCGGATTTTTCCCTTTGGGCCGGGATAAACCTGTTTACTGCCTCCTGACACTTTTGGGTGACATAATCCATCATGTCTTGTACCGACTTGGCTCTGAGGTCTGTGTCCCATGGTATATTCCTTAGGAAACTTCTCATCCCCTCATAATTCCCCTTTCGGTATGCCAGCCTTTTGTTTTTCTAGTTCTTTTTTGGGGGAGATAAGTCCTAGCTCTACCAAGTACTCAAAGATCAATACACTATGATCACTCATTCCCAAGGGTGTTAACCTCCCTTATGTCCCACTCATTAAGGGTAAATATCAGATCAAGCATAGCTGGTTCATCCTCCCCTCTCATTCTTGTCGGTCCCTTGATATGCTGGCTTAGAAAGTTTCTTGTTGCCGCGTCCAGCAGCTTAGCTCTCCATGTACCTGGTCCTCCATGCGGGTCTCTGTTCTCCCAATCAATCTTCCCATGGTTGAAATCTCCCATGATTAGTAGTCCAGATCCATTCCTACTAGCGAGAGACGCTGTTCTCACTATTATGTTAATGGTGGCCAAGTTGTTTCTATCATATTCCTGTCTGGGTCTTCTGTCATTTGGTGGCGGGTTATATATGACTGCGACTACAATTTTTTGTCCTCCAGTTGCTATTGTACCTGTTATATAGTCACTGAAACCTTCACAGCCCTGAATAACCATTTCCTCAAAATCCCAGCCTTTTCTTACCAGCAGAGCTACACCACCACCACCTCCTCTTCCTCGAATCGAATCGAATTAAATATAGGACAAGATACCCTTCGGGTGAGCTTTCAAGTGGGGACAGGTGAAGAATAGCTTGGGTGAGAGGAAGCGTCGGAGTTGGAGAGACAGAGCCAGGGCTAGACCCAGCTGCGCGGCAGATAATGAGGCTTTCTGAACACCTGGCCGGCTTAGGCTGGGCTGGCAGGGTCCCAGGGGAGGGGCGGCGAAGTGAGGTCTTCTTTCTTCTCTTGAGTTGAAGTCTTCTTTCTTCTTCGAAGCTGTAGTCTTCTGTCTTCTTGCAGGGGATCCACCACCTCAAAACGAGCAAAATTAGGTCCCTATCCCCATAAAGAGGGGGGGCTGCTCTTCCTTCTCTCTCATTCCTCACAACACAGTAGTCCTGTGGAACATTGCATTTGTTATGGTTTTCGTTAGCTTTGTTTCTGTGAGTGCTATTATGTCTGGGTTTTCTTCAAGTACCCATTCTCCAAGTTCATTTGTTTTATTTGTAATCCCATCTATGTTAGTGTACATTGCCTTGAGACTCACTTTCTTCTGTCCCTTCTCATGTTCCCTTCTTGGTGAGCGTTCTGCTGATGAGGAAACTGTTCCATGGGCGTGCGTGTGTGTGTGTGTTCACCTAGTTGATCACCTAGTTGTGTTTGCGGGGGTTGAGCTTTGCTCTTTCGGCCCGCTTCTCAACTGTCAATCAACTGTTTACTAACTACTTCCCCCCCCCCCCACACACACACCAGGAAGCAGCCCGTGACAGCTGACTAACTTCCAGGTACCTACTTACTGCTAGGTAACAGGGGCATTCAGGGTGAAAGAAACTTTACCCATTTGTTTCTGCCTTGTGCGGGAATCGAACCTGTGCCACAGAATTACGAGTCCTGCGCGCTATCCACCAGGCTACGAGGCCGTGTGTGTGTGGGTGTGTGTGTGTGTGTGTGTGTGTGTGTGTGTGTGTGTGTGTGTGTGTGTGTGTGTGTGTGTGTGTACACACTTACTTGTGCCTACAGGATCGAGCATTAACTCTTGGATCCCGCCTTTCTAGCCACCGGTTGTTTATAGCAATGACTCCTGTCCCATTTCCCTATCAATTCTAATTTTAAAATTATGAATAGTATTTGCTTCCACAACCTGCTTCTTAAGTGCATTCCATTTTCCACTACTCTCACGCTAAAAGAAAACTTCCTAACATCTCTGTGACTCTTCTGAGTTTCCAGTGTCTACCCATGTCCCCTCGTTCTGTTATTATTCAGTGTGAACATTTTGGTTATTTCCACTCTGTCAATCCCACTGAGTATTTTGTATGTTCCTATCATATCCCCTCACTCCCTTCTTTTTTCTAGTGTCGTAAGGTTCATTTCCTTTAGGCGCTCTCCATACCCCATTCCTCGTAACTCTGGGACGAGTCTCGTCGCAAACTTCTGACCCTTTTCCAGTTTCCTTATGTGCTTCTTCAGGTGAGAACTCCATGGCGGCATGGCATACTCTAAGACTGGTCTCACGTAGGTAGCGTAAAGCGCCCTAAATGCCTCCTTACTTAGCTTTCTGAATGATGTTCTAATTGCCAGTGTAGTGTACGCTGCTGTCGTTATCCTATTTATATGTGCCCTCAGGAGTTAGATTAAGTGTTACGTCCACGCCCAGGTATCTTTCTCGAATCGTCACAGGTAGGCTGTTCCCCTTCATTGTGAACTGTCCCTTTGGTCTCCTGTCACCTAATCCCATTTCCATAACTTTACATTTGCTCGTGTTGAACTCCAGTAGCCAGGAACTCTGACCATCTCTGCAACCTGTCCAGGTCCTCTTGAAGGATCCTACAATCCTCATCTATCACAACTCTTCTCATCAACTTTGCGTCATCCGCGAACATCGACATGTAGGATTATACTACTGTAAACATGTCGTTTACGTATATTAGAAATAGAATTCGTCCCAGCACCGATCCTTGAGGTACTCGTTACTGTTCGCCAGTCCGACTTCTCGCCCCTTACCGTAACTCTTTGGCTCCTTCCTGTTAGGTAGTTCCTTACCCATGCTAGGGCCTTTCCGCTCACTCCCGCCTGCCTCTCAAGTTTGAATAGCAGTCTCCTGTGCATCCCTTGGGCTGTATCAAAAGGTTTTTGGCAGTCGTGTGTGTGTGTGTGTGTGTGTGTGTGTGTGTGTGTGTGGTGTGTGTGTGTGTGTGTGGGTGTGTGTGTGTGTGGTGTGTGTGTGTGTGTGTGTGTGTGTGGTGTGTGTGTGTGTGTGGGTGGGGGGGGGGTAGGAAAGAAAGGGATTTTGTTATTATGGTGTCAAGTGTGTAGTCCAGGACAGTGACAGACATCATGGATGCCCGTTACACCTAGTTTTAGGAACCACGAGCGTATTTACCAGTGCTGCCACATGGCCGGAAACAAGGGTTGACCAGCACGTGACGTAGTGCCCCAGTTTGGTCCAGGCTGACTCACATGTGTCCTTCCTGTGTGTGGAGCACATGATACACCAGTGTCAGGGAGGCCGGAAGGTGTGATCCAGCCCGCGCGGGGACTTTCCCAGTTTCCTATCCGCCTGGTGGAGATTTACCGTTGAGTGAGCCGCCTCACCAAGACTCGCTCCTTCCGCTGGAGTCAGAAAGACCGTGTCTTGGGTGACGGTGATCAAACACTTTGAAGCTTACCAAATATGATTTCAAATTGCCGGGGACAGGAAAGTTATTAAGATTATCGAGGACTCCAGAGAATGCAACCTACAACAGTCGCCTAGCTCCCGAGTACATATTTATTGATAGGTGAACAGAGGCATCAGGTGTATAGAATCGTGCATAAATGTCTCGACCTGCCCTGGATTCAAACTCTGTTTAAATCGGTTGTGAGCCGCTGGGCTGGTGACATGAAATTTACAATTTGACAATTTAAACTCAGGCACTGTGTAGGATGGTTCAAGTATATAAATTGTCAACCACAATATCGTGGAAAGTAAAATTTCATTCACCAGAGCAACAGGAACCTCGAACACGCAACCTCCAGCATGACAGACGAATGCTCTCTCCACTGAGCCATGAGCTAGCCAAAATAAAAAAGATTTCAGAGGCACCAAACCTCAAAAATGTCAGTTTGGTGCCTATAATCTTCCTTATTGTGGCTCGCTCTTGGCTCAAGTCGATGGAGCACTAATAGCTCATGCTGGAGATTGCGTGTTCGAAGCTCCTATTGCCGTGGTGAATGAATACTAGTATATGTTAGATGTTAGTTAGCGTTGTAGGTTTCCACTCGCACACTTACCTAAATGAAGGTGTGAAAGCGGACATGACACAATAATGAGTTGATGTGGAAAGCCCACAAGAAGTGAGGCGGGGCCTGGTGGCGGGAGTGGTCTGGGCTTCCCATCTCACTCTACCTTCTTCTCATCCCTTACTCCTTTTCTTCACCCAAGTGTTTAAATTCGGTAATTAGAATCCGTTATTTGTATGTAATCTTTCATTCATTCATGACGAATTAATTGTACAGTAATATGAAAGCATTAACTACTTTTGAGTAGACTGAGAGCCGTTATTTCCATTGGGAAAGAAGTCGCCCAAACCGGCGGTTGTTGTGACGTGAACGGAAGGAGAGAACGAACGGTTTAAAAGTGTAGGCTGAGCCTCTCGTCCCTCATTCCCAGTTGACCGCTGCTCACGTCAACACCTCTGCCATTACCACACACACTTAGCTGCCTTTATACCAGTACGAGTGATCAAGCTTGACTTCCTTACGTGTGTGTCAACCATCACCTCCTTCAGACATAGACGAAGAGTTGTGTGAGGATGGCTGACCTCGGGAGTAATACCTGGCGGGTGCTGGCAGTGACGGCACTGGTAGTGGCGCTCTCACCCGTCACTCCAGCACAAAGGACAGAAAACTGTAACACAGAAGTTTCACCTACCTTCCCTAACAAGGTCGATGTTAACTGCAATTGCATGCAACGACTCACTAATGTAAGTGCAACTATTATGATTATTATTTTTATTATAACGTATTCAGTTTTTTTTGTTACATATATACTTGAAACAATGTGTGTGTGTAATCCAGCCCTACTAGCTAAATGTCAAGTAACCGTTTAACCGGAGGTCGCAGAACCTTCTAGCCGAGTGTTTAGTAACGCATTATCTGTAGACTACAGAGTCCGTGTCTCACTTGACCCGGAAGGTCATCCAGCGCATGGGGCTGAAGCTTACTACAGCTGTTCCAAGCTGTGACGACGTTCTGATGGAGTGTTTTGAGAAGGCCATTATAGTTTCTCTTTTGGTTAATATTCCAGCAAGTTTTCATTACGTAGTTCACAATGTGTTTTACATTTTGTATATAGACTTGTGTATGAGAGGTTGTTCAGGCAGTACGGTAAATGATCTGCCACCAGCTTTGACTTACATGTTTGGTCTCTTCTTAGTTATGGTCAATAAACAGGCTACTTCGATGTTTGAGTTCAAATGACACATTCCTCTGACCTCCAGAGATGTAATGATCGACTTTTAAAGTTGGACATTAATAGTTTATCACAACAACTGTAAAACAAGAACTAAACGATCTTTTTAAAAATTACACATTTAATATTTTAATTCCCGAGCTTAATTAATGAATCTCTCCTTTCTTCAGTTGAACCTGACCATCGCAGAGCTGACCATCAACCAAACATCTTGCTCCAACAAGGGGCTGGAGTTGAAGTGGTCCGACTTGGAGACGCTCGTGGCTCCAGAAACTCTTATCCTGGTCGGAGCCGAGGTATTTCTAAGCCAAAAGCAAGCACCTACTAACAACTGGAACTCCAGCATCTCCAAACTCTTGTTCATTGATTCGACCTTTGAAACTCTGCCAGCCCACGCATTCCGAGGGATGAAACTACTGAAAGAGGTAAAGTTCTTCGGAGGCTCAATAGGTAAAATTAGATCCAACGCTTTTAACGAACTCAACCAACTTAAACTGGTTGAAATAGCTAACAGTAGCATTGAGATAATCGAGAGTGACGCCTTCAGCAACCTAACGTCTCTGAAGGATCTGGCAATTGTTCACACCAGCCTGGGAATCATCGAGTCTAAGGCTGTTTCGTTACT
This sequence comes from Procambarus virginalis, assembly GCA_020271785.1. Classification (NCBI taxonomy): domain Eukaryota; kingdom Metazoa; phylum Arthropoda; class Malacostraca; order Decapoda; family Cambaridae; genus Procambarus; species Procambarus virginalis. The sequence continues at coordinate 9,233 of WNGS01125176.1, read as the reverse complement.
GAGACAAAACAATGATGAACAACTCTGCGCGGACATCAGGACATCTGTTCCTGACAACAACAAAGTAATTAATGACATCGTGGGTCGTCAGCTGACCTCTACGGGTAACTTGTCGCTCCCGAAGTTCGGTTCGCGCCTCCTGCTCTTTAAGAACAATATCCAGACCTTGAAAACCCAGGCTATCACCTCCCAGACTCTGGGATTCCTCATTGTAGGCGGGAACCGCATCGAAAACGTAGAATCTCGAGCATTTTCCATGGAACTGTACAACGAATGCGAGATCAGCGCCGCCCTTTTCATTGGCAACACGATCAGCCACTTAGGAAGATTTGCTTTGGCAGCCTTGACAGCACGCGATGGCGTACCCTACCAGACCTTCATAGCGTTGGCAAACAACACTTTCCTGAAGGTGGAGGAGCACGGGTTCCTCTTGAATAAGAATGTGACCGTCTTCAGTGTTGAGGAAAATTATTTCCAGTGCTCTTGCGATGAGCTAAGCTGGATCCAGTACCACGCAGATTCCCAAAATGAGCAAGAACTGGAGAAACAACTAGTTATTAATGCCAAATGTTTAGACGAGACCAACCTCATTGCCTTCGCCTCGTCCTGCACAGACTACGGGGAACCTAATGTTCAGAACACGTCACCAGAACCCAGCTTAAGCCCACCAGTGGATCAGACACCAGTAGTAAGTGGGGTCTCCATTCAAACGATGTCGCTTGCGAGCGGCTTTGTAAGCGTCCTCACCCTTATGTTTAGCAGGATACTTGTTTAAAGTCTGCCCTCACAGCCGTCTATCATGCTCCGAGAAGTATACCTAGTTTCAAAATGAATAACACAGGTTGACTTTAGCTCCGAATTAGGCTACAGACTAAAGCATGCTTGCAGCTTGGCCAGTAGATGATAGGCCCAACACCAAAACAAAAGCTTCCTCACGATTCTCTGACGGAGCTTACCAGCTGGAATTTCCCACCGAACTTATGATTCAAAGGACGACCAGTCAGTGAGACAATCCCCACTCTACTCTGGTGGTGCTCTTTATATCATCTCCAGCAGTAAGGTCAGGCACCAGTCTACCAATAGTCAAGAGGCCAGGCACCAGTCTGCCAACAGTCAAGAGGCCAACGACGATATCATTCGAACATGACCAAATTACTCACATTTGACCATATCACTCTGACTTAGATACATATCACTCCAGATTAGCAATATCTCATCACTCCAGATTAGCAACATTTCATCACTCCAGATTAGCAACATCTCATCATTCCAGATTAGCAACATCTCATCACTTCAGATTAGCAACATCTCATCACTCCAGATTAGCAACATTTCATCACTGCAGATTAGCAACATTTCATCACTTCAGATTAGCAACATCTCATCATTCCAGATTAGCAACATCTCATCACTCCAGATTAGCAACATCTCATCACTCCAGATTAGCAACATCTCATCACTTCAGATTAGCAACATTTCATCACTTCAGATTAGCAACATTTCATCACTTCAGATTAGCAACATCTCATCACTCCAGATTAGCAACATTTCATCACTCCAGATTAGCAACATTTCATCACTTCAGATTAGCAACATTTCATCACTCCAGATTAGCAACATTTCATCACTCCAGATTAGCAACATCTCATCACTTCAGATTAGCAACATCTCATCACTCCAGATTAGCAACTTCTCATCACTCCACAATAGCAACATCTCATCACTCCAGATTAGCAACTTCTCATCACTCCAACTTGGAAGGATCCAAGTCGGATCTTTTTATATTTATATCATGTTATTTATGGCACCCTACAGCATTTAATGTAAAAAATTAATAAATGTCTATCTTGTCTAGTGCATATTAATCTAAACACCAGTAAATATATATATATATATATATATATATATATATATATATATATATATATNATATAAAGCTTCAGTAATATCATGTCAAGCTTTCAGTAATGAGTTGTGATGCCGTGATGGTTACATCATGACTGGTGTTGTTGTAGGTCGCTGTACTACGAGGCTGGGAGCGTGCACCGCAGGGTCATCCTCACTCATGACGTGGGCCACCTGCAGACACTTGGAGTAACACTCCACTACCCCAACTTCATGTTCAACATCATATGGCGGTTCAAGAACCCGGTTCTCCACCTCAAGTCCGTCAGTGTCGAACCCCTTGGACGGAATATCAAGTGAGTGCAATCTCCCGCACCGCACAGCAGCCCTGTAGGCGTGGCACCACACAGTAATGCTCTAGGGCACACAGCCGCACCAAGCACTTTATTCACCCCGTCGAGCTGGTCTCAGACCGCGAGGTTGGTCACTTTACACACACACGCCTCGAAGTCACTGAGAGGCAGTATCAGGGTCAGTAGTGTGACCTTGGGGGGGGGAGGGGACCTCTATATAGGCCTAACATGTAAATATATTCATTGGCTGCCTGTCCCCCGACAAAATTAATTATTATTATTAATTATTATAGTGAGACCAAAGTGTACATCCACTGAAACTAGATCAGTGTTGGGAGATTACAGGACGACGACCACTATGACATCAAGGCCAAGGCAGACTTGCTCTACACGCTCAAGGCGTCACACACATAAGCGTTCTTACTTATTTTTGAGAAGTTTCTGCTTCGCTATTTTATTAAATTTTACTCCCAGATCTTCATTCAGTTCGGTGCTTAACTAATATATGTATTCACCTTTCATTCATCATACACTTTTAAGAAGTGTAATATATAATGTAAATTAGGTGTTAAAGAAAAACTTAATTGAGCAGAACGTCTTTGGTTAATAAAATCTTAACGTGCTACAGGTGGCGGTATTGCTTCAAGGACCCGTGCAACACATGGAGCAGGAGTATGTGCTCACCAGGAAGGACTCGTGCTAGTGCCAGGCCCCACTGCTGGCCTGTCTGGCCCCCCACTCTTGGCCTCCCTGGCCGGCACTCCTAGCCTCCCTTGCCGGCACTCCTGGTCGGCACTCCTGGCCTGCCTAACCGACACTCCTGGCCTGCCTGACCGGCACTCCTGGCCTCCCTAGCCGACACTCTTGGCCTCCCTGGCCGGCACTCCTGGCCTCCCTGGCCGGCACTCCTGCCTCCCTGGCCGGCACTCCTGCCTCCCTGGCCGGCACTCCTGCCTCCCTGGCCGGCACTCCTGGTAACTACTCAAGGTCTGTGTGACAGTAGATGATCGCTGGTCACAGTGAGGGAGAGGCGGGTCACCGGCTCACAACACGTCAAGGAAGGTCATGGCATCACCCCGCAGACCACTGTTCACAAGATGTAGCCGGAAGCCCTCTCTGAGGGCCTACAGTATCGCCCAGTAACGACAGCAGTGCACACAATGACTCCTCGTCCCAGTACTTTAGATCTGGCAAATAATCCTTAAACTTAAGGATGTGTGTTGTTGAACAACGGTGATGTATCGGATAGTGTGAATTATGCACAAAGAAATACCATTACCGTGATGCATCAATGAGAAAATCAGTTGGAGTTACATGGAGGATTCGAACCTGTACCCTGGGTACTCCCGAACACACGCCTTAAGCCACTGGTCCAGTGGCTTAAGGTCCAAGTGATCCTCTCACTATGAAGTATGTGATGATAGTGAAATGTGGCGAGGAAGCCCGTGGAGTGCACATCAGGGTGCTCCCGCCTCAGTCTCCTTCAACAGTGTTATACTTAGTCATTACCTCAGTCAGTACACTGGAGTCATGACATGTTTGCTCTCTGCCATTTGTATTGTTCCTGTTGTCTTGGTGAAAATGTATGTATGTATACTGACAGGTTCCATGTATGAATATTTACCAAGCAGATGTTTAGCTTCGTGAGTTTGTGCTTACATGAAGATAAATTAAAGATATATTTATATTACAGAAATGACGAAAGTGTCTTGTACTTATATGTTTTGTGACTGTGTTTACTTTGTGAACAGCTGGTGACGAGACCAGCGCGGGCACCACCCTGCCCCCACACTCTCTGCCCCTCATACTTTACGCTCTTGAGCTCAACGTCAAAATTCTGGTGCTTTAGTACATAAAACCCACGACAGTATTGACAAGTGTCTTTCGTGGCCCATGCATGAATAACGCTACTATTACGATGCTTTAATTTGTACTAATACTTCGCCGATTTGAACGGAAAATTTATGCGTAAACAAAATGTGTCGCATTAGGTAAGAGGACCGGGTTGCACTCTGCCACGAGTGCCGTGGAAGAATGCACTCCCTGTCACTCTAACACACTCCAGTACACTCTACGGCCTCTAGCAACCGTAACACATCACTGATCTCATAACCTATGATGTGCCCACACCCCTGACTGTATCCATGTGAGTGCCTGAGCGGGCGGCGGCTCCTCCAGAACTGTGACCACTTCCTACCTCCCCGGCTTGTTTTATCTCTGTATATAACCTTCCTCATGCAGGTCAGTGTTCGATTACCGATGGTGCAAGTAATTGAGCACAGTTCCTTCATCCCGCTCTCATATCCCAGCTCCTTGTCCTCAAATCTCAGCTCCTTGTCCTCATATCGTAGTGCCTTGTCCTCATACCCCAGATCCTTGTCCTCATTATCCCAGCTCCTTGTCCTCATACCCAGGTCCTTGTCCTCACATCCCAGCTCCTTGTCCTCATATCCCAGCTCCTTGTCCTTATATCCCAACACCTTGTCCTCAAATCCCACCTCCTTGTCCTCATATCCCAGCTCCTTGTCCTCATTATCCCAGATCCTTGTCATCATATCCCAGCACCTTGTCCTCATATCCCAGCTCCTTGTCCTCATAGTCCAGCTCTTTGTCCTCATATCCCAGCTTCTTGTCCTCATATTCCAGCTTCTTGTCCTCATATCCCAGCTCCTTGTCCTCTTATCCCAGCTCCTTGTCCTCATAGTCCAGCTCTTTGTCCTCATATCCCAGCTTCTTGTCCTCATATTCCAGCTTCTTGTCCTCATATCCCAGCTCCTTGTCCTCATATCCCATCTCCTTGTTCTCATTATCCCAGCTCCTTGTCCTCATAGCCCACGTCGTTGTCCTCATATCCAGCACCTTGTCCTCATATACCAGCTCCTTGTCCTCATATCCCAGCTCCATGTCCTCATATCCCAGCTCCTTGTCCTCATATTCCAGCTTCTTGTCCTCATATCCCAGCTCCTTGTCCTCTTATCCCAGCTCCTTTTCCTCATATTCCATCTCCTTGTTCTCATTATCCCAGCTCCTTGTCCTCATATCTCATCTCCTTGTCCTCATATCCCAGCTCCTTGTCCTCGTATCCTATCTCCTTGTTCTCATTATCCCAGCTCCTTGCCCTCATATCTCATCTCCTTGTCCTCATATCCCAGCTCCTTGTCCTCATATCCCAGCACCTTGTCCTCATGTCCCACGTCCTTGTCCTCGTATCCAGCACCTTGTCCACATATCCCAGCACCTTGTCCTCGTGTCCCACGTCCTTGTCCTCATATCAAAGTTCCTTGTCCTCATATTCCAGCTTCTTGTCCTCATATTCCAGCTTCTTGTCCTCATATTCCAGCTTCTTGTCCTCATATTCCAGCTCCTTGTCCTCATATTCCAGCTTCTTGTCCTCATATTCCAGCTTCTTGTCCTAATATTCCAGCTCCTTGTCCTCATATCCCACGTCGTTGTCCTCATATCCAGCACCTTGTCCTCATATCGAGCACCTTGTCCTCATATTCCAGCTCCTTGTCCTCATATTCCAGCTTCTTGTCCTCATATTCCAGCTCCTTGTCCTCATATTCCAGCTTCTTGTCCTCATATTCCAGCTTCTTGTCCTCATTATCCCAGCTCCTTGTCCTCATATTCCAGCTCCTTGTCCTCATATCCCAGCTCCTTGTCCTCATATTCCAGCTTCTTGTCTTCATATTCCAGCTTCTTGTCTTCATATTCCAGCTTCTTGTCCTCATATTCCAGCTCCTTGTCCTCATATCTCTTTCAAGTAAGAGTGGCTTTGCGTTTTCTCTTCATAACGCAGAGAGAAAATATTTCATAACCTTGTGTTATGAAGTATTCCAAATCCATGTACCTGTGTACGCGTTTTGTTCTCCACCACCTCCTCTCCTGCTGCCGTTTGATGAGGAAAAATATTATTGTAACTGCTTCATTTAGGTGTTCGGGATCCCTATGGCTCTGATCCCAAACCATCCCTTTCCTTACGGATGTTGTATATAGTGATCATGTCACCTCTATATAATATCTCGCCAAGGCAGGGTTACTTTCCTTGGCCACTCCTCGTCACAGCCTGGAGGCAACCTTCTGAACTCCAAGTTTGTTGTGTTAGTGTGTGTGTATGTTATCTCTGAGGCTTTGTCCTGGGTGTTTCCCAAGTGAGTTAATCTTCAACAAGCTGCTATGTATATATTTTGTGTTATTACACACACTTCATAACATGTGTATATTTTATTAATGCACATGCTTCCAGCATGTATACATTGTCTTCCGTGTAATATTTCATTGTGTTAAATTAAAAATGATCTGTGACTCATTCAATTATTTCCCTAAAAAGGCCTTAATAACGGACACATTTTCCAGATCTGTTTTTTTTAGACGTCCTCCGAAAACATCTTCAATTAGTCTAACACTGACCTAACCTTACCCAGGCCTAACTTTACCCAGGCCTAACCTTACCCAGGCCTCACCTTACCCAGGCCTAACCTTACCCAGGCCTAACTTTACCCAGGCCTAACCTTACCCAGGCCTCACCTTACCCAGGCCTAACCTTACCCAGGCCTCACCTTACCCAGGCCTAACCTTACCCAGGCCTAACCTTACCCAGGCCTCACCTTACCCAGGCCTAACCTTACCCAGGCCTCACCTTACCCAGACCTAACCTTACCCAGGCCTCACCTTACCCAGACCTAACCTTACCCAGGCCTAACCTTACCCAAGCCTAACCTTACCCAGGCCTCACCTTACCCAGACCTAACCTTACCCAGGCCTAACCTTACCCAGGCCTCACCTTACCCAGACCTAACCTTACCCAGGCCTAACCTTACCCAGGCCTAACCTTACCCAGACCTAACCTTACCCAGGCCTAACCTTACCCAGGCCTCACCTTACCCAGGCCTAACCTTACCCAAGCCTAACCTTACCCAGGCCTAACCTTACCCAGGCCTAACCTTACCCAGGCCTAACCTTACCCAGGCCTAAACTTACCCAGGCCTAACCTTACCCAGGCCTAACCTTACCCAAGCCTAACTTACGCAGGCCTAACCTAAATATGGCCCATTCTTCAGCTGGCATAACCTAAAGCTGACCTAAACTAAAGGTAGCGTAACCTTAACCAGGTATAACCTTGCCTATACCTGGATTAACCTAAAGCTGGCCTAACCTAAAGCTGGCTTAAAGCAAAGCTGGATTATACTGAAGATGGCCTAACCTAAAGCTGGCCTAACCTAAAGCTGTGCTAACCTAAAACTGGCCTAACCTGCTATTCCTAGTAATGGGAATAAACAGTTATTATTATTATTAACATCTTTATTGACAAAATTAATTACAATTTTGCCAAATCTGAGGATTTCGATTAAGTCTTATTAAAGTGAGGATAATGCTGGTATTCACTGTCACGCAGGACAGAGGGTCATACATAAGACAATAGGTCTAAACTGTAGGCTGAAGCACATATATATCATGGTTACAATCAATGTTTTAATGTATGGCTATGTGGAAACAACTTTCTACTGTGCACTGCCACACAAGGGCAGGGATGGGTTCATAAGTGATGCAGCTTAGAAGTAATATAAATAAAAATTGTTCTTCATTCTTTAAAATGGACAAGCAAATTTTGGATAAATTGTTAGGATGTCGTCCAGAACACCTGAGTCAATAAAATAGTTACACAGTTGGTGGTACAAGAAGCCAGGAGGTCTAAAGTCCTTTACGGTTTCACATTCAACAATATAGTGTTCTAGTGAATGCATTAAAGGTTTATCACAGAGTTTACAATCTGAGTATTCTGGGATCTGGAATCTGGTGTGCTCAGCCTCACTAACCTGCCAGATGTGTCTACAGCCAAGGCGAATTCGCGCAATGACTACATCACATTGCCTGGTTCGTTACTGTGCTGACCATACAAATACCTACTATAACAAAAGTTGTCATAACTTTTAATACTGCAGCTATCAGGTCTCTGGGCATTTCTAGTTCTATTAAATCTGAAATAATTTGCTTTAATGTTAGTTTCCTATAAGTGCACATGAAGTATGTGCCATCCAAGTCCATATATTAATGTTTTCTTTCCTGCAAGCTTCTTTGGCCAGTCGATCTACAAAGGTCAATGTTTCCAACTCCAACACAGTAATGAAAGAGAAGTAAAGACGGTGAGGAGTGTGCTCTAGGTGTGCTCTTAACCAAACCCAGCCCGAGCTAGTGGCGGGCTTTGAGGCCTTCTGGCATCACGGCCAGAAGCCTACCCTGTTATTCGGTCTCGTCGAGCCGCCCCCAACTCCCCACACCCCCCCCCCACCCCACCTCACCCCCGAGGCCAGGGACGGGGAGCCAGCAGACTGTGTGAGTATTCACTACAACCTTCCAAATTCAACTTACAATTAATGAACTTGATCAGCCTTCAGTTTGTTTTGTGACATGAATGGTCTGTCAGCTCGGTCAAAGACAAACCATCGATGGCCGTATCGTTTACTCCTCTACTGCTGCTTGCTGGTGGTTGATGCTGTAGGCTCTTGGTCCCGGCCTCTTAGCAACCGGCAACTGACACTGGTGTACAGAGTCCTGAGCTCTACTGGGCTTCTATCATATCTACACTTTGAAACTGTAGAAGGGAGTACAGCCTCCACCACATGCCTGCCTAGTGCATCTCCATTTGTCAACTCACTTTGAACACTAAGATAAAATGTTCTTTCTAATATCCTGTGGCTCATTTGGGCACTGTCAATTTCTACCTGTGTCCCTAGTGCGTGTGCCCCTGGTGTTAAATAGTCCCTGTCTATGGATGGCTACCCTGGTCAACTTTATCTGAGATTTGTACGTGGTGATCCATATGCCCACCCTAACTCTTCTGTCTTCGAACGACGTGAGGTTTAATTCAAGTAGTCTCTCCTCAGATACGCTCATACCTCTACGGCTCCGGGATACTAGTCCTGGTGGCAAACCTATGAACCGTTTCCAGTTTAGTCTTTTCCAGTTTAGTCTTGACTAGATATGGACTCCATGCTGGGGCTGCATACTCCAGGATTGGTCTGATATAGGGGGTAT